>JABEVN020001189.1:0-25975 GCA_013146195.2 Codonopsis lanceolata | reverse complement strand
CATGTGTGGCCTGTTTATTCTAGTTTGGTGTTATTGTTGTTCCTACCTCCGGCAGTTTAGTCGCGAGATCTTGGTTGGTGGTTTAGCATTGGTATTATATGTGTAGTTGAATTGTTCCTCCCAAGATGTTATAGTCGCTGAGTGGTGTTTATCAAAGTTGGGAATTTGTTAGTTGCCGGCCATGGTTGCCGATGGTTTGCGCTGTGTCTAATGTTGCGCCACGGCGCCGAATTTTTGGGCCGAGATTTACTATCTCTTTGGTTGTTTTTATTTAGGAGCTTGTTAGCTCGGTCCCATTTTGGTTTTTGCTTCCCGCAGTTTTAGTTTTATTATTCCGTAACGCCGTTATGGCTTTGTCTTCCTGTCTCGAGCTTGTTGGCTCCTCTTTTGACTCCCACCATTATTCTTAGTAGGTGCTTGTTTGTCTCTTAGCTTGTCACGGCGGCGACCGCAGGGATCTTGTCTTGGGATCGGGGTCGGGTAAATCATGATTAACTATCGAGCTATTGGTTAGCTATTTTGCCGGAGATAGGTTCCTTGGCCTAGTTGGGTTGGGTTTATTGTTGAGATTTTTTTAACATCGAGTGTTCATTGTAGGTATATTATGTCGGGAGCTTGGCGTGGAGCTATTCTAGTAGACCTCGTTTGAGTACAGCTTCGTGGTAATGAGAGAGAGGGATAACGTTAATGATCACGTGTGACTCCTCGACAAATGTTTAGAGGGGAAGACGATTCCACTATTCTTGGGAGATTTTTGAAGTTGAAACATTAGGGCTTCGATGGAGGCAGATGCCTAAGCAGCAACATTGGTTAAAGTTGGCATGGAGAAGATCTTTGCGATTATGGGTGTACGTCGGAGAGAGATGGTGACCACCCAGCAAGTGTTTAAGTTGAGTGGTGCGGTTGACCATTGGTGGCATGTTATACGAGATAGTTGGAGACACCATGGAGTACCTCAAGTGTGGGAAGACTTCATAATGGAGTTTAGGCACGCTTTATTCCGGCGATGTGAGTTCGGAAGAAAGAAGAGAAATGGAATTTATTGCACTAGAACAAGGAGATATGATCGTGGCTCGGTATCAAGTTAAGCACAGTTGGCTCGTTACTTGTGGTTACTTAGTACCAGATGAGGCTAAGAACACCCACCGGTTTGTAAAAGGCCTAAAGATGAAGTATCGTAGGCGCCTTATTCCATTCACTCTGGACTCAGTAGAGATGTTGTGAATCGTGCTTATGCGATGGAGTTGGACATAGAGGGTATGCTCAAAAGAGAACCTCGAGGGCTATTAAGAGTGATGATAGTATTGGAGGCAAGTAGCACCTCGAAAGTTAGTCAAGGAATCGCACGCATCGGGTAGACGGGTGATGTTCCTACCTCTAGTCGAGACGACGAGGCGGCGAGTTGATATGTAATTTTGGTATGAGGACAGGGACATGCCGAGAACAGAATGTTGAGGGCAAGGCGAGAAAGTGCTTTGCTTGTGGCGGTGATCATGTTCGTAAAGATTGCCCGATGAGAGTTAATCGCTTTGGGAGTGCTAGCCAACAATCTTGTGGCTCAAAGAGAGATGGTGATGGTCGACCTAGAGTTTGAGGTCGTGTGCGCGTGGCGGTTGGCCATTGCGGAGTTTTGAAACCTATCCGAATAGGAAGGTATGTTCTCGTATATATATTATACCGTCACTACTATTATTGTTATTATGAGTACACGTCTTATCGGTAGCTCATGTGCATTCATACATACATTACATGGAGTATTGCATATTATTGGTTTATTGTTTGATTGAGGGTAAAGCCCCAATGTGATGTTCGTATGTGATATTGTTTGATTTGTGAATTGCCGGTAGGTAATCACACATGGTTTGTGGATTCTTGTGTAGTCTATGTATATATAGGACTATACTATATATATAAAAAGCATTGGGAATGAATTTATGTTACGGCGATAGTAATCGATGGTATTATGGGGTTACAGTTTTGTAGGCCTATATTAAGAGCCGGGGTGTGAATACATGCATATATATGTATATATATATGAAACATGAATTGCATGATGATACTTATTGGTTTGATATGATGCTTGTACATCCAATGGAGTCATGTTTAATGTGGTGAATAATATAATATTATATATTGTTGATGGTCATTATGCGAGTAGGATACACTCGATTAGTGAGAAGGTTAAGTGTTGCGATTTATCGGTTGATTTTGGTTTCACGGACAAGTATGATGTTTCACTGCGATTATTAAAATGTTGATGTTTTGGGGGACGTTAGAATATGCGTTGGTTGTGGCCTTGGTCTAGAACTTAAGATAGGTTGGAATTGTGGAGTGTAGACGTTACGACTACTAGTAACCACGTCGGTTCGTGGTGACTTCTAGTAATTTTTCTTGGTTGTGTGTACTAGGTACACGAGTTTTGTGGTAAATATGATTATTGTTTGCCAAGGTAATAGACCTTGTTACTTGGCTTGATTTTATTCAATTATGTGCATTAGCTATAGGAACACCTACTTGATGCATCTACATTGTAGTACATTAAATTCTCATTTCATATTTATTATCTCCTGCTCATTCATTTCGTTAGCATAGGAGACTATTAAAGGATGCTTAAAACTTTTTAATCATGAACCTTCGCATCCTTGCAACGAAAGCTTTTGAAATCCAATTTAGTCGGTACCCTAAATTGGTGATCAAAAGAGGTTCGTTGTTGGACTAGGATTGGTATGAGTTAGGGTAGAAATTGACTATACCCGTTACCAAATGGAATGGACATAAACGGAAAGAATTTTCAAAACATTTCATTATTGTGCTCTTATGTGTTCTTACCCGCGATAGAGAGATCGTGAGTATGATTTACATGGCTTGAAATGTCGTATTGATTGCTTCTAATTTAATTGAGAATTGCTCTATAAGAAATTATTACTTCTTGTAACTTAGGATCTTTTATGCGCGAATTTCATGGTGTGCCCCGGGACAAATAGTTTCGGTAGTTGAATGTTTATGGTATGCTTGAACTTGTTTTCATGTTAAACTTTGGGGTTTGTGTACAAGATTGGTTAGTGTTGTTCGTATGTTTTTTTCGCGACTCGAATATGAGTCATATTATTTCCAATCTTAAGAGTTTAGTGTGGTTGTGCCTATTGAGAGGTCTTGAGACCTGAATTTAGATCATGGTACTTTGATCCTCATATACTTGGTTTGGTTATTATGATGGTAGACTCGGAGATCGAGTCTAGGTTTATGGTTTTGAGCATCGAGTGTTCACTCGGGATTGTGAGACACCGTGGTGGTGTCTGTGTATTCGATGTTGAGGTGATAACCTAGCATCGTTTTGAGATGCAGTTTAGAATTCGGGACAAATTCTTTTTAAGGGGGAGAGGATGTAAGACCCTGATTCCCGGTTAGCTTGAATTGCGTGCAATACTCGCATTTCTTCTTTGGTTGATTGCTCGTTGGGTTTGTGAGAGAGTCTAAATGTGTATGAGAGATCACATTAAGACCAAAACACTTTTAAGAGATGTCATATAGTTGTGGACTTGCTAAAGTCGCAAGTCGTAGCTCGACGATAGTCGAAATGCGACGCGATTGAGAATTCACTTGCGTTTTGTGTTCTTGACCTCGTTTTGGTCCTAGATCTTTACATGATGATTAAATAACATGTTTAGATGTGTTATACTCCTAGTAGGATGAATTCGTTAAGTCTCGTGAAGTTTTGACGCTCCGAGGATAGCAATTCTCCTTATCGCATAGTCTGAGATTGAACCGGGTGATCGTCTCGCCCTTCGGGAGTCCTTTTCTCCTATTTGTTGTTCACCATCTAAGAGGCATTCAGGTCTATTCTATAGCCCTTTGAAGTGTTTATAACCATGGGTTGTTGCCCGTCGGTTTGTGGTTTCATTCGACGTTCAAAGTATAGTCGTCGTCATATGTTTGATTTCGCGATTTGCATATCGTTAACGTATCGCCTTTGGTACTTTGGTCGCACTTAATTTTGGTTTGACCTTGGGTATGTGTTTGTGAAACTTCATTAGGCTTCTAACATGTTTTAAAACAAGTATGTATGCTTGTTCGTTCGTTGTTTCGATCGTGGGTTGTCCTACGTAATTTCGTCCGTTGTATAGCAAATTACGGACCGATTTTGGCACGCGTCTGAATTGTTTCGATTGAGGAACCCTCGAGAAAATTTTTATTTGGTTTGGGGTTTTTAAGGCTTCTACTTAGGACATTTACAGAGTGGCAGGAGAAGAAATCGCGTCGTTTCGTCGAACGGTGTTCAAACTGGAGCCATCGCAGTTGATTGCAGCCTTGTTATCAGATTTTGGGTTGTTGCTTTGATTTTTTATGTTCATTTCCTATTCTACCCTCATTAAACCCCCTCTAAACCCCTCCTAACACCCATACTTAGTCCTAGTGATGTCTTAACATGTGAGGGGAGTTAATTAAGGTTTGATTAGTGGGTTTAATTAAGGAGGAACCCCCATAACATTTAGACACATCACCCACTTATTCCCTAACCATTTTAGACCACAAACTCAAAGTCTAACACCTCATATTCAGCCATTGACTTAAAAAAACGGGATAGAGTTTCTTGAGAGCTAGAGAGAGAGTCTTCTAGGGTTCTTGAAGGTCCATCCATGGATTCCAAAGCTTGAGAGCTTCATTTCCCAAACCAAGCCATGGAATTGAAGAGGAGGTTGAAGACAACAACTTCCACCGATTAGAATTTCGTTTTGCTTGCTTGAAGGGGCTGATTTGAGGTAAGTTACTACACCTATTTCTCTTTGTTTTTGCCCCATTGACCCTAGGGAAAACAACCTTTGTGCTATGTGAGGTCAATGGGTGCATTTTTAGGGCTTTTCTAGAGATGCCATGAACCCTAGATTTCTAAATAGAAATTTTGTTTGGATGAACCTACTTGGGACCTTGATTAGCATGTTATTAATGTGTAGAATAGCCTATTCATCCTTGTTATGTGATTTATTCATGTGTTGTGAGCATGATTGGTAAAGTTACTTGGAAGGGTATATGCCCAATTGATGATTTGGCTTGGATGAATATGATTAAAACCTTGATTAGTATAATATACATGTGTAGTATAGTATATTAATCCATTTTATGTGATTTGTTCATGTTTGGTAGGCATGATTGGTGAGGTGACCTAAATGGGTTTATGCACAAAAATGTGAAATTGCCCTATGTTGCCTTGTTAAGTGTTTTGTTGGGATTATGTGGGTTTAATGAACTTGGGATTATGGTGATTGATGTTAGTTATGAACATGGGGAGGGTATTGTAGCCCAAGCTTCTATGCCCTAATTTTTGGAAAGTGTACATTAGACTCAACGGAGTCATTTTAAGTTTGATAACGTGCTTAACGAACTTGGGTTGAAATCCTACAACGATTGGATTTCGTTTGATTAATGTTGTGAAATGCATAGTCTCCAAACTTTAAATGGAATTATGATTATGATGAACTTTATGGATTTTTAGGCTTGGGAATCAAGCCCGAATGAATATTGGGATTTTTGTTGTACACTTTAATGAAATATTAAAGTGTGGATTTATGAAACACATAAAGAATGAAATGTAGTATTAAGACTCAATGGAGTCGTTATAAGGCCAATAAAATGATAAAGAGCCTTGGGTTGAAACCCTACAATGTTTGGGTTTGTTTGGGTTATGTTTGTGCACACCGGGTTTTTGGTTTGTGTCCAATGGAGACACTCATGGTATGGAGACTTATTAGAAATATATCTTGATCATGCTTGTTAGAGCATGGGACAATAGAGACCCACGTATGGTCACGAGAATATTAAAGAGAAGATTAAGAAAGAATTCTCTTCTTAAGGATTTTGGTTGCGTGCATATAAAAGCACTTGTGAGAAAATGGTTACGGAATAGTCATGATGTTCTTGAGTATGGAATTGGTGATGTTGAACATGTACGACGATTAGGACTATGATTGAGTCCGGTGTACTTAGAATAAAGACTAAAATATTAAGTCTTGAATTGTGGATATTTTTAGACAAACGTAGTAGTCTTTGGTTTGATTTGAGTTGAGGATTATGATAGACCTCACATTATATTTTATTAAGCTTGTATGCTATACTTGATTTGGGTGATGACTTGAGGAATAATGAGTACCTCAATAAGTAGTTCTTGAACTAAACTTGTAAGTTAGTTGAACACATTGGTTATATGCAAATATATGCATTGTTCATGATACTTGGTAGAGCATTATGTCCTACTTGATTATATGCAAATATGCGCATGGGTTATGGTATTTCGTGGAGCATTATGCCCTACTGGTTTATATGCAATTATGTGCATGATTTATGAGATTGTTGTAGAGCATTATGTCCTACATGATTTAATGAGCTCGATAATAATGAACTTGGTCTCATTGGTTTATGCAAGTAAATATCTACTTGATCGTTTTGGTTTAAGTCCAGCTGGCGGGTTTGGTTGTTGTGTCGGCAATGGGACAATTCATAGTCTTTGGAAACAATCGCTATGAATCGTTGCATTGGGTCCATTTCTCCTCACTATTTGGCCAATAGTGGGATGTGGTCTCGAGAGAGAGCCATCTAGCCTACTTTCGAGCTCCCATTTCTCATCCGGAGACTGGATGAATGTAACGAGTACTCATTAAGGGAAGCGATGAGTTGTGATTATTTGGGGACGAAACCCGTGGTATGATTGGTTGGGTATTGAACCGGATTTTGGTTTGAAGATGGATCCCATGGTAAGTTTGGTTGGGTGTTAGACCCGGATTTGGTTGTGATTCGATTTACGCGTTTCTTGTTACACATGTTTATTTATGAGCATTTATATGAAAAATATTATGCTATGTGGCTTATGTGGGATTATGTGCTTGATAATTAAGTGCATGTTTATTTTTGGTATACTAGTATGATACCATGATACTTATATGTTCATGCATTATGCCATGCCATGACATAATATGCCATGAAGTTGCATTTAGTAACTTACTGGGTCATTATGACTCACTCCGTGTGGTTGTTTTTCCCTAGTGTGTGCAGTGATCCCGTTAGTACGCGCGGCGGCTCCGGATAGCAATTTCTAGCAGGTGGTCTTCCGAGCAATAAGCTTGGAGTTAATATTATTATTTTTATTAATTAATTGTGAGACTCGGATGTAAAGTTATGTAGACTTTACTTGGGTAGATTATGTTAGTATGTTATTGTTATTTATTTGGGAGCCGGTTGTGTAGCCGAGCTTTTGTATCTTTAGAAATTATTCCCGTTGTCATTTCGAGCATGTGTGGCTCGTTTATTCTAGTTTGGTGTTATTGTTGTTCCTACCTCCGACAGTTTTAGTCGCGAGATCTTGGTTGGTGGTTTAGCATTGGTATTATATTGTGTAGTTGAATTGTTCCTCAGGCATGTTATAGCCGTTGAGTGGTGTTTATCAGGTTGGGAATTTGTTAGTTGCCGGCCATGGTTGCCGATGGTTTGTTGCGCGTGTCTAATGTTGCGTCACGTGCGTCGAATTTTTGGGCCGAGAGATTTACTATCTCTTTGGTTGTTTTTATTTAGGAGCTTGTTAGCTCGGGTCCCATTTTGGTTTTGCTTCCGCAGGTTTTAGTTTTTTATTATTCCGTAACGCCGTTATGGCTTTGTCTTCCTGTCTCGAGCTTGTTGGCTCATCTTTTGACTCACACCATTATACTTAGTAGGTGCTTGTCTGTCTCTTAGCTTGTCCTGACGGCACGACCTTGGGATCTTGTCTTGGGATCCGGGTCGGGTCGTCACATGTATACCTTCAAATGTTGTACTATAGATGTAAGACCCTTGACCTTTGTGTGTTTGACTTCCTTGTTTTGCGTGTCGAATGACCATAACGTTCTTGTTGGCTTGTTGTTAGTATGAGAACCCAAACCTTGGTTATTTACCATGATCGTTATTGTTGCTTAACATGCTAGAAATAAACTTAACATGTTTATCTTGGTTCTAGTTTTTTTAGTTGAGTATTGGTTGTCTTATAAAATTTCTATGTTTTGCATGCCTTTTCGTGGTAGCTTTGTGTATTGTCTTAGCTTCCTTAACTCTTAACTAAGTCTTAAAGAGTCTTGGTATGATTTCTACATGTTTCTTGGTCATTACTTAGACCATTGGAAGCTTAACTTTGAGGTTGAGACCCTTCTTGCTTGTATTTGAGCATTTATAAATTAGGATGCATGAATGCATTCCTTTGCCTTAGAGACTTGTCCATGTTACTTGTGGTTCATGTGGGTTGAATTCTAGACCAAGGGTACTAGTTCTTTCATGTTTAGTTAGAGTAGAATGCCCGGCGTTCCAATTAGATTGGATTTTTATTCTACTTGTAAAACAATATTATTGGAATTTATATTTAAATAAAGGCATTTATTTATCTTATGTTTATATTATTAATAGTTTATAAATATATGATAAAGTCTTTAGACCAATTTTAGCGATGGAGCATGGTTGCACATTTGATGGTAATCATGAAATATGTTTCTAGGGCTTTGGTCTTAAATTGGTTCTAAGTCAGTTGGCTTTTCAAAACAAGGACATTGAATAGCCTTGTGAGACTTATGCGTATGATGTATGCTCGTATGATGAGGATGTTGCATTTCATTAGCATCAGCGTTGTGACGTAAGTACATATATTGCAGGTGCTTGTTAGTGAACAAGTTCACTGAACATGACCCGTTGAGAATTCTTAAATGGAAGTTTTATTTGTCAAATTAAGAATTTTTCACGTTGCGATAATATATGATTAGTCCTCGGACTTGAGGCACGATAGTAAACTTGTGTACATCATGTAACACTTTGATTGACTTTCTGATTGCTTGACAATCGCAAAGAGGTATTTTGGGCGTTGCATTGGTATGCATGGAGGTTAACCAGTGGCTAACATAGAATTCGACTCTTGTCAGATGATAAGAGAATTTCCTGTGTTTTTCATAGTTCATGATTCGAAGACCTTGGCCAAGACATGATGAATTTGATTCATAAAGGAATCATTGGTACTTGAAAAGGAATCACAATTATTAAATCAATTGGATTTTGACTTATAATTCATATCTTAGATTTAATCGGGAAATTAGATGCCGAAAGGACTGTACATGTATGCACTCGTAATTGAAATAGGTTTACTCGCTATTTCACCTATTGCTAGGTATTCGTGCTACTTGCTAGACGTTCCCACGATTTGTAGGTTCTTGAAATTAATTGGTTAATTTCAAGTATATTAACTAATTGAATTATTTAATACAATAAATTGTTATATTCGTAAGTTACAAAATAGTTGTAAGCCTACAATTAGCACTAGTTGTGAACCTAAAGGGTCACACACTAAGAATGGAAAGATTCATTTGTTCAATAAAAGAATTGATCCAAATTGTTGGACGCAGATGACTAGTAGAGATTAATTGATAGATGAAATTGATTTGATCGATTTAATTAAATTTGAGCTTGGTCAATTAATTCAGATTAATTGATGAGATTTTTATTTTTATTTTTTAAAGTCCAACCCAATATTTAATTAGGCTCATTAGTGGAGTTCATCCAGTTAATTTGAAAGAAATGAGAAGGAGGGGTAACATTGCTAATATTAGATAAAAGTTATTTTAATATGACATTAGATGGTATTAATTATATTACCATATGTTCTTACTAATGAACCTAGGCACTATTGTGTACAAATTAGATTGTATGATACATTAAGGTTTTGGTTATTTAGTAGGATAGTTAATGATACGTTATAAAAAAACGTATCATCAATTCTTGGAGAATTGATTTTGGCCGTTTCTCTTCAAAAACTCACGTTGGAGTATCCTTTTGGTTACTTGATTCAAAAACTACGAAACTAAGAAAGCTTTCCTTGACTTTTCTTTTCTACTACTTTCTCAATTGGAAAAACTAGAAATTTTTCCTTGGTTTTTGGGTTGAACAAAACGGATTAAAAATTGCTAGCGAAATTTTTGATTCGGTGATTTCATCCATTCATGTGGACTTACTTTGGAGGAGGTACGTGTGGACCTCTACGAGTAAATTGGTGTACGAGCCGACAATTGATTGTCTCTACATCTTCATCAACCAGAAGCTCTTGGAAGCGGTTTTCGGTAAGACTCAAAACCTCCGCCTTTTTACTTGCACGATACGCGCGATTGTTAAATCGCTACATGGTTTTTGGGCTATCTTTTTGTATATTGTATACATGTTTTAAAATTTTAAAATTTCCGCTGCGATTAGCCCTATAATCTAGCGAACCCAACAGTGGTATCAGAGCCACGGTTTCACAATTGTGCTAATATGTTTGTGGTTTTAAACATGTTTTAATCTGTTAAAATATGTTTTATGGATAGTTGTATGTGTGATAAAATGTGTTTTATTCTATTTAATATCTTGAATAAAACTGAATTTTGGAACGAGACTGTTTAAAGAAATTTGATTTCTTAATTAAAAGATTTTGAAAGAATTTTGAATTCTTTGAATATTTTTTATTCTGAAAAATGACCGTGTACTGTATGATGAGATATTTAGATGTGTTTTGATTTTAGAAATCAAAATCAATCTCAACATTATTTTATTCCTACCAGAAAGTAAGACTTTAGGTAAGAGATGTTTTTGATTTTGGAAATCAAAAGTCCAACTTTACATTATATAGTATTCAAACAACAAAGTTTAACTTTTGTGGGAGATTTGAATAATGTGGAAATGTTTCTCAAATTTTTCTCCCAGCCGTGATCTTCACAATTTCTTTTCATAATAAGTTTTTCCTTCTATTATTCAGGTTTTAAAATTAAATCGTTAATTTTAATACTTCATAAAATAGTTTTTTATGAATATTCAAGAAATGTTTATCCCAAAACTAAATTGACACATACAATTCGTTTGTTTGTTTTTGTGCTTTACATTTATGTGAGAAATGTTTAGCATGATTTATTTAGGGATGATCATGAGCCTATGACCAATGTGATTGTATCTAATTATCTTTGGGTTATTGGGGCATGTGTGCCTCTTATTATATTATTTGTAAGTTCTTTAAATTTTGTATGAGAGTAGACTAGAAGGTGAGATTCTTTAATTTTTGAATTGGAGGACATTCGATGCGAAGGCCCACGCTTGTGTGGGTAGATCTTGCAAATGTAATAGAATAGAATATGAAGGCCTATGCTTGTATGAGTAATTATAATAAAATGTAATAGAAGTAGTTATATTAATTTTGTCCTTTAGATTGACCATGACCCATTTTTGGCTCAAATGGGTCGCATAGGTTGGCCATAATCATCCCACCGTTTTTGCATAGGTAGTATGCTAGATTTATTTAATGCTTTATGCTTGCGCTCAAATGATGATATATTGTGTTATATATAAATCCACCTAATAAATTAATTGGATGAGGTCTTGAAAGGAAAACCCCAAGTTTTTGAAACTTAAAAAAAATTTAATTTCATTAAATTTATATAAAATAAATATGGATAAAGATATGTTAGACATATTGTTCCATGCCTTCCATCAAAGGTAGATGACATGACGATGCTACCACTTTTAGTCATTGGCCATGAGTCGTGGAGTGATTTTATGTGAGAAAGTTGTGATCCCTACCAAACATATAGATGCTCATGGGATGGACTTATTTTTAGGTTGGCCGCGAGTCGTGGGACTCTAAATACTCCATCTACACGAAGGTTTGATGGGTTTTGTTTGACATTTAGTATCATATGGGCTCATAAAATTGGGATATATGGGCAGAGATGAGTCTTGAGGGTTGTATATTGATAAAATTGTCAAAGAGTTGACTACCGATGGAAATATTTCATGGGCTCATAAAATTGGGGTGTGAAATGTTTTTATTGGGCTTGAAGCCCACTAAGAAAATTTTGATTTTCTAAAATCTATTTTGGGGTTTATAGTTTTGAATAAAATAGTGGGAGACATTTAATATGAAAGACCTTATATTGAATGTAAATATATATTTCATAGTTTACTCATTTTCTGTTTCGTTTATTTTGTAGATAACTCTACTAAAATCGCTAAGAATCCAATCTCATCAATTCTTGAACAAAACAAGTTAACTGGCTCAAACTTTAATGATTGGTTGAAAGACCTAAAGATTGTTCTTGAATTTGAGAAGAAAGCTTATGTGCTTGACACAATGCCTCCTCCACCGCTTGAGGACCAGGTATCAGATGCCTATGGAGAATATCTTCGTCATGTCGATGACAATCTCCAAGCTAGATGCTACATGTTAGCATCAATGTCAGTTGAGCAGCGAAGGCAGAATCATGTTTTTCACACTGCACATGAGATCCTTGTTCACCTACAAGAGTTGTATGGTGAGAGTGCAAGGCAAGTTAGATATCAGATATCTAAGGAGTTTTTCAGAAGTCGTATGATTGAGGGTTCTTCAGTCCATGACCATGGAGTGAAGATGATATTACTAATTGAAAGGCTCGAGTCCCTTGGAGTCGTTACGGACAATGAGCTCTATATGGACCTTGTGTTGCAATCTCTGCCTCCCTCATTTGACTCGTTTCAGCTGTGGCGACCCGACCCGGGCCCGAGGTAGAACCGAGGGTCGGACCGCCCAAATAAGGGGGAAACAAGTGGACAATTAACATGCAAGGACTCATTTTAAGAAAACGACGTGACGCAACATTAGAGATGTAACACGCCTCGGCCCTAAAAGGCCGGTATTTTTAAAACTTTTCAAACCTGATAAAACAGTTAAGCAATTAAACCAAGTCATCGGCGACACTACATGCCGGAACCCAAGCTAACAGTTCATGGACAAGAATTAAATAAGAGCTAAAAGGATGCTCAGCGGAAGACTTAAACGTTGTGAACTATTAAACATGATAACCAAAGCTCGGCTTACACAATGCCGGCATTACAGGGATTACAAGTACTACAAGTGTTAAACTACAAGTAGCTAATAATAGTAACAAGATCAAGTTCTATACAAATTCCCAAGCATAGTCTAATTGACTTGCTTTAACCCATCGTCCTTGCAAAATAACAAAAGAAAGGAAGAGGACATCTTAACCACCTCTTCAACCGGCGTCAAAAGGGGAACAAGACACGAACACCGCAAGCCTCAACGGGAAGGACCTGTCTTGCTAGGATCTAAAGCAGTAAAGGGGAATGGGTAAGTCATAAAGACTTGTAAGCTATCAATCATGCATGTCATGGCAATATGCAACATACAAGGCAAGATATCATCACATAAGCATAGAGATCATATATCCAAGATGCACATTGTTTCACATAGGTGCTCGAAATTAAATCACATAGGATAAGGATATATGGAGAGCCGGGCCGCTACGTAGTTCCTGCATACAAGCGTTATCTGGAGTGTGCATGTGTCGGATGTGTGTAAGTACATCGACCTTCCAAGGGAATGCCCGGGATAGACACCAATGATGCTCGTATTGATTACAAAGAAGGAGCTACTTCCCACCGTGGGCCACAGGTGGAGGCGTGTGTGAATCAAGGACAGGATGCCACCGACTCATGCAAATGCCAAGTAGTGTCTACTTAACAAATTCTCAAGTAGGGAACGAGGTCGACAAAAGCGATCTCGTTCATGACAAGTAAATATTCTCATCAATAATCAAGCAGGATTGATTTCGACAAGAGCGAACTCAACATGTCAAATAGGTATTCCATTTCATGACATCAAGAATCAAGCATGGTAATCAATCCAATTCAATAGTCTAGAATTATCATTCTTAGAGAAACGTGTTTAGAACGTCGTAGGGATTGATCATTGAGCCGGTATTGTTCAATGGCTCACTAAGTTTGACTCCGTTGAGTCGTCTCTAAAAATTCATCCAATAGAGTTTAAATGCTAAATGCATCATAAACCCTTTTCTAAGTTCTCGAATCGAGTAGACTAGGCCATTAATCCACTTAACAACCATAGTCAAGAATTATCATTAATTCAATATTTCATGGGAACTTTAGAATCATTATTTCAAAAGTTATCAAAAGACAAAGGTCCAAGAACATTAGTTAATCCTAGAAAGACATAGAACACATTTGATTCTAAGCATAGGACCCAATCCGTAGGATGAACAATTCATAGTATATGAAACCCTAGAATTCATAATCTCATAGAGTTATCAAAAGTCATTAGTTCAAGAACAATAGTTGTAACTAAGGAGGCATAGAACATATTTAATTCTAGGCATAGGACCAAAACAACAAGATGAATATATCATTCAAAATCCTTACAATATCCGTAGCGTCGCCGATGACTTGATATATAATTGCCATAAATTGTTATATGTGCCTATTGTTGCGTCACATGATTTTATTTTTGTTATTTTATTTTTGGACCAAGAGATTATTTTATTATATCTCTAAGGTTGTATTAGTTTAGCTTGTTAGCTTGCTTGCATTGTTAAAGTTTTTGCATGTGTTAAATGGCCTTACCCACTATTTGGCCTTACCCTATTTGTTTTCTATTTGCTATTTGTTTTCATTAGGCGGCACGACGTGCCTTTTTCCTGGTCTCGATGGGACTCGGGACTCGGGTCGCCACACAATATCTAGGAAAGCCACATACTTTGTGTCCTATAAGTCAATAATCTACATCTTCAAAGGCTATTGATTTACTATTTGATCTTCAATAAACCTTTAAGCCAATAATCGATCTGCATCTTCAAAGCCACATTTGTAATCATCACATAACCGTTATATCACTATTGATCAATCTTTGTTTTAACCTATTTTAGGAAAACAAATATGAAGTCACCCATCACACAATTTCATAATGTTCTTGCTAACAATCACAAATTTCTCGAATGGAATAATATAGAAAGAATGTTGAGGAATGGATGGAACTTTAGTTATAACTTCCTTAATGGATGTAGATGCATCAAAGGGTATCTAGAGGTCTTGAAGAAGGACACAATAAAGAGGCTTCAGTACATCAACCAATAGATTTATAATTGTTTAGTAATTACGCTAAGTAATTAACCTCAGAAGTCTACCACATATATCAGCTCTTTATGCAGCAGTGAAAGGTAGCTCAAAACATCCAAAACAACTAAAATCAACTGTCATTGATTCTTTTGATTTTATCGTATTACACACGGATAGTTGATCTCTTCTCTTGCCATCCCTTCTGCAGTTGATGCAAACAAATTTGATCACTAGACATCTTTTACAAATCATCAATGGCAATGAAGAAAACCAAGAACGAAATAATAAAGACACTATAGCCCCATTCAAAAGAGTAGAAATGTTAACCCTCTGAGTAAAAGACATGAAAGTATAAAGACATTCAAATTAAAAATGAGATCAAGTAAGTGCAATTTTACATTACTTAGAGGCCCTAGGTAGCATCAAGAGTTTCTTAATAACCTATGTGTTGTTCTCCTTCATCTCCAGGAATATCAATTGCTAAGCCCTCTGAGCCTTTTACTTCACACGTGTGACTGTTCTACTTGATTGCAATCTAAGGAAAACAAATTGGAAAGGGTGAATTTAAGACTCGGTAAGGTTATATTCTACTCATGCATGTATGTGTGTATGCAACATAAATCGTGTCATGATGCCAAACATAATAAACGCTAACACATTTCTCAATCAAGTCTCATGCTGCAGATAAGAGCATAAAATAAACACTTGTAGTATACAGGGTCGAGATACATATCCAACCAAATCACTTCCAACCTTGTTACCGATCAATCTCTTGAACTTAAATTAAACTAGCTCGGGAAAAATTCATCACGAGGCTAGGTCCCTACAATCCTACACATGTCGTGAAGACTACACTGGTGTTGTTGAAAATAACCTCCATTTGGCCAAGTTGGAGGGTTTAGGCTAAGTTAGGGTACTGCTGCTAACTGAGTCAGAGGTGCCCCAAGCCCCCCCCCCCCCGATGAGCCAATATTTTCACTAATTTTCCCTTGAATTTCTTTTTATTTTGTGCTATTTTTAGTTAATTATGCCTTGGAAATGTTGTTATTTGTGTATTTGTGCTTAAATGTAGGTTTCCAAGGTTTATCGAGCATTCATAGTAATTAGCACGAAGTTCGAGGTAATTCCGGGCTTTAAAGTTTAGTAGCAAGTTATTCAGTCAAAGTCCGTTAAGTCCATCAAGTGTTCCAAGGCAAAGTAGGGCTAACGGAGGCTAACAGGGGACTAAATTGCATAGCCTGGGCAGGGAAGGAAACCGACGCTCAGTCCAGAATATCCAGGGGCACCGGAGTAATTTTGGAAACTTCAAGGATTCATGGCACCAACCCTCAAACTTGCTCACCTTTTGCGTTGTCGGCCCAATAGAGTTCCACGTCACCCGTCTCCACCTGCAAGTATCCACGCATCCCTTGGTGGATCCCAAGCCTACCCGGCCCATTTCCAGCCTTCCTACTCTCTTCCCTCTCACACCACCAGCCCGTTTCTCTCTTGGGCAACCCGCGGCTCACTCTCCTGGAGCCCCACCTCCTGGTCGTAACCCCAGCCCCCTTTCCTTTCTTCCCTTTCCCATGCCCCCAAAACTCCTTTGATCTCCCTATTCTGCCCCTGGCTTCTTGTGCACTCCAAAGCCCTTCTCTTTTAATCTCCCAGCTGCCTCCCATTCAAAATTAAGCCCCCATTTTTGGGACATTGCTCCCAAAATGGGGCCCCAGCCCCATTTTCCACCATTTTCTCACCAAATCTTTGAAGATTGATCACCTTTGAAGGTTTGGAACTACAAATCAAGGGCCAATGATACATTTACAAAAGATTTCAACCCCCGGATTTATTCATCATTCAGTCTAATTCTTTCGACCTCTATTTTATGATAGTTGATGTATTTTCTTGGGTTGAATATTTGTAATTGTTGAATTGGTTTGTGCTTAAATTTATTTATGGAATGCAATTATTTTTCTATTTCCAATGTAGTCATTTTAATTTACTCTCTCTTTATTTAGTACACATTCATGTTTGGTTATTATTTTGTGGACTTAATGATTTTAATTAATTAATCATTAATTAAATGATTTTAGAAATGTTTAGGATCCGTAAGAGCTACCTTTATGTTTTGGACCAATCAATTTAATTGTTTTGAACCAATCAATTTAATAGTTGGTGTTTTTGTGACACGCACTAATAGCAATCGTGAGACTTGGTTTGACACACGATCGAAACACCTTAGACATTCGCGAGGTCGGGGAAATTAGGATTGACTATAAGATGCGAGAGCCCGTAGTTAACCAATTTTGTGTGTCTCGACTACCGACATGATTTGTAGAAAAATATAGAGAATATCCTTTTGGAAAGTATTACCCATGTGCTTGGTTATTATTGTGTGTTCTTCATGCTTTTGATGGCGTAGAGAACCATTAGATAATCACTAGAATTATAGGATAAGATTCGAGAGCCCGTCCTATTAATTCAAAAAATCAAAATAATTGTTTGCGTTACGTGAGACCGAGGGGAGATCGTGCATAAATAGTCATTGTGTGCTTGTTTTGACATGCTGCTATTTTCTCCTATGTTATAAGATGCGAGAGCCTGTAGCTAGGAGTTGTAGCTAGATTTTCTATACGTTGCGAGAGCTCGTAGTGAATAATGTTGTGCGCCCGACTACCAAGACTTGAGTTAAAAAATAAGTAAAAAGATGATTAATTTAAACACTAGCTAGACTAGAAATATTGCACTCCTATCTTTTTATCTTGATTTGTTGTTGTCAAACCACTTCCACAGTAGAGTAAATTTAAGTTATTTCTTAGGTTGTTTATATTTTTAGTTTTTAATTAATTTTCTTTTCGCTCAAATATAATTAGTTGGCCCAATTTTGGTACTTATTAGTCGGAGTGAAAATTAAGTTCATTCTCTGTGGGATCGATAACTCGTACTTTTGTACACTTTATTACTTTATACGACCATGTATTTTTGCCCCCGAGTTGCATTTTGCGTACATCAAGTCTTTGGCGCCGTTACAGGGGAATGGTTTAATTTTTTTCTCATATATGGTAATATCGATACAAAGCAAAGATGATTGTAATTTGAGCTTTTTTTTAGTTAATTTACTAGCTTTTGTATTTAAATGTTTTGTAGTTTTGAGTTACTTTTCGAAGCCCTCCCGAGTTTGTGGGTTTATAGGAAGGTGTATATAGTGTCCCCACACAAAAATATTTTATTTTCTTTTTATTCCATAATTACGTTCCTACTCTTTTCTTTTGAGCTTGAGTTGATGTAGGGGTTGGTGCTTCATAGTAGAGGTTGCTTGTGGAGATTCTTGGAGTGGATGTTTTCAGTCCAGACTCCATAAGAAATCATCTTTGAGGGAGTTTTCTTTCTTTTCATTCTTCTTTTACTTTAAGTTTAGGAGTATGGTTTGGTTGGTGAACTTCGAAAATTCTGAAAATATTGAGCTTGAAATACCCCAATTCTGAAAATATTGGTTGGTTAGGAGTATGGTTTGGTTGGCGTTCTTTGAGTTGTGCTTGCATTATTTTCTTGGATTCAATTTTGAGATTACTATATGCATAGTTGAGGTTATGTTTGTGATTCATGTGCTAGCCTCACCTCATTCATGATGGATAATGCCCAAGTGATAATTGAAATATTTTTATTCTTTGCTCTAGTGATCGTTGTGCATGTCTAAGAGTATCATATTGTGAGTCTAGATGGCGAGAGTTATATTTTGATGATTAAAAGCTTGGCTTGGGCATGTGTGTATGACAAGAGCATGATATAGGCCATCTTTAGACCGTTTGAGCCTTTTTCTATCCTACCTATTTATTTCACATTAATCCCTAGTGTCCCCGTTGAGCTCATATATAGAATGGCGTGTGCCTAGAGCACACAATGACCCCCATTGGAATTTATTTCTTATACCTGCATCATCTTATCCCATGAGCCTAAACAAGTTTGCCGTCACCCTTCAAGAGAGCATGATTTAGAATGAATTATTTTATTTTTGTATTCTTAATGGGAAATGTATGCTTCATGAAGGTTTTGTGCTTATTGTTGATGTTGGTATTTGAAATTTTTGAATGGCGGATGGAAGAGAAACATAAATGAAAGAAAAGAAAATATCTCCCTTCGAAAGCAAAGTGAAATCAAAAGAAAAGAAAAATCAAGGGTGGCCGCAAAAGAAAACAAAAGAAAGAAAATGCCATTATTCTTCAATTTCTCAAGGAGAGATAAGGGTGGTGCTTAATTGTTTGTGGTAGTTGAGACACTTTCTTCAATCCAAAGTTTAACGTTTAAGGGGTTGTTGATGTGAGTTTGTGGTTATTTGAAGAGTTATCCTTTCATGAAGCTAGTCATCATGTGAAGATTTCAATTCTTTGCTCTCTTGACTTGTTATCATATCCTTCATTTTTAACCCAAAACATAAGCGGAACCCAAGCCTTTAATCCCAAACCAAGGAACGCAAGGCTGAGAGATAACTATCTCTTGACAAATCTACGACGCGCATGACGCAACATTGCGCAAGGGCAACAAACCATCGGCAACCAAATGCCGGTGAACCAACAAGATACCAACCTGATAAACAACCACTCAACGGCTACAACATGTCGGAGGGACAAATCAACTAAAGAATAAGAGATTAAATACTAACAACTAAACCAATATCTCTCGACTAAAGTCGTCGGAGATAACAACAACAACAATACTAGAATAAGCGAGCTAAAACTTGCTCAGAATGACAACAGGAATAACTTCTAAAGGATACAATAGCTCGACCATACTAGTCGGCTCCCAAACAACACAACAATAGAATACTAATATAACCTACCCAAGTAAAGTCTACATAACTTTATATCCGTATCTCACAAGATGAATAAATACAATAATAAATCCAAGCTATCACCGGGAAGACCACCTGCTAGAAATCACTAGTCCGCAACCGCAACGGGTACTAACGAGCTCACTGCACAGACTAAGGAAAACAAACACACGAAATGAGTCATAATGACCCAGTAAGCTACTAAATGCAACTGTATGGCATGGCATAATGCACAAGCATATATAAAATCATGGCATCTTAATAGTATACCAACAATAAACTTGTATTAAGTCATCAAAGAACGTAAACTTCATAAACCATGTAGCACACTATTTTTCATATAAGTGCTCGTAGTAAGCCACATAAGGGGTAGACAAGATATCCAAATAGTGTCGTTGTGTTGCTCCTGTAATACACATTAATAACCGGGTTGTACCATCGATGCTCGTGATTACATCGACATATTAAGCAGCTACACCTCAAGGGCAGCCCTTTCTCAGTCTAGTTTAGCATAATCCATTCTCTCTATTGGTTACGAGATGGGCTAACTTCCCACGGGGCCAACAAATGGGAGGGTGTGTGAGGTCTCGGTACGGCGATCCATAGCGAATCGAATCTTACGATTCGTATAGGCGATGTATCGTCCCACCCTGACATATAAAACCAATCCAAATAGTGCCAGCTGGACTTATAAGTAATGTACAAGTAGATATTTACTCGCATGATCAAATAGGAACCAAGTCCGACAAGAGCGGACTCATCAAATCAAGTAAGTCATAAAGCTCTACACACCAATTTAACGATGCACATATTTAACAAATCCAACTAACTTATAAGTTTAGTCCAAGGAACCACATATCGGGATACATAAGATCCCCAAGATGCAACCAAATCAGAAATAGCATATAGGCTTACCAAATCATACTATGAGGTCTGACGACCCAATTCTACCCCGAGATGGAATCATAAGTCAAGTCGTCCAAATAGGACAACAATACAATCAAAGACTCGCTTTTGGAAAACGACGTGACGCAACATTTCAGATGAAGCGACTCGCACCAAAAGGCCTAATATTTTAAAACTTTTTACACCCGATATAACAATTAATACAATTATACCAAATCATCGGCGACTTTACTACCGGAACCCAACACTACACGTTCATGCAAATATACCTCGATCTATAACATGCCGGAGAACAACATACTTAAATAAGAGCTAAAGTAATGCCCAAAGTGGAAGTTTTAAACAGATGAACCATAATACATATACAAGGCTCCTACAGACATGCAAGACTCAAAATAGAATACCATAGATAGACACAAATACAACAAAACCAAATTCCCAAGCGAAGTCTAAATGACTTGTTTCTACCCAACGCCCTTACAAAACAGTAACAAAATAAGGACATCTAAAACCACAACCTCGCCACGTGCGATCACTGACAAGCGCAAATCCTTCAACACCTCAACGAGCTGCACTGAACGGCTCTGGATCTAAAGCAAGAAAAGGGAGGGTAAGTCATAAAGACTTTGTGAGTTAACAATTATGCATGTCATGGCATCATGCAAAGATACATATCAAAATATCATTTTTAATATCAAGTCAATCAAAGCGTTCATTTAATAATCACTTAAAACACATATCCATGGTAGCACATTGTTTCACATAAGTGCTATAAAGGTAAACCACATATACGGAGGATATGATATGAAACCGATGCCGCTACGTAGCTCTGCGATACACGCGTTAACATTCGTGCCAATGATACCCGTGATTAGTGTATCAAAGTATCGAGTTCTCTACTCGAGCACCGAAGTTCTCTGCTCGGTACCAAGCTCTCTCCTTGGTACTTAGACCTTCCAATGTGCTCTCTTGGTTACAAAGAAAGGTGCTACTTCCCCACCGTGGCCAACAAGTGGAGGCGCATGTGATAAAAACCCAGATAACAACCCATCACTATCACGAGCCCCATAACTCGTGGCGGCGATGCATTGTCACACCAACGACTCAATCAAATATGTCACCGGACTCATGCAATGCCAAGTAGATGTTTACTGGTCATGAAATCTCAAATAAGGAATAAGTTCGACAAGAGCGAACTTATTCAACAAGTAGTTGTTTACTCATTTAAGGAATCAAATAAGAATTCGACATGTCAAATAGGTACACTATTCTACAACATGCTCTCAATCATGCATTTACTTCACACGATCACACAAACCACATAAGAACTCGACGAGTCTTATAAGCACACATTTCAATTATGCCCTTCAATCCATCCCAAAGTCACGTAAGCTAATTCATTAGTCTAACGCACTAAATTCATCATGTTAAATAGATATATCATTCTCTAACATGCTCGATCATGCATTTACTTCACACGACGGTCACATAAACCGCATAAGAACTCAATCGAGTCTTAAAAGCACATAAACCTCAAGGCATAAGCATCAATCCATCTCAAAGTATCGAAAGCTAATTCATTAGTCTAACGAACTACATTCGTCGTAGGGATTGATTGTGGGAATCGGTATTGTTCATAACTCCCTAATTTCAACTCCGGTGAGTTTTACTAAAATTCAACCAAGAAGAGCATCGACACTATATGTATCACATTGCCCTCTCCTAAGTTCTCCGATCATTTAGAACTTGATAACTAAGCCGCTCATGTCCTCGAACTAGCCTTAAACACAATCTCGAAGTTTCAAACCCTAGTTTCGGTGATTTTGTTAAACCTTGAATTGAACCGAATTCTTTCACAAGAGTTATTCCCAAGCTTAATACAAACAACATTCATGCTTTAATAAATGTCAAAATCATAACTTCATAGAGATTTCATAAAATCATACTCACATTTTATATGTTGAATTGAAGGTTGTGTCTTCACAAAAGATGTTCACAATCAACATTAAAACAACTATAATGAAGGGGTCATGCTATTTTGTTTAACATGAAAATCTCAGGGAATTGTCACTCACCTTAGTCCTATGATTAATGGAGGAAAGGTTGATTAAAGAGGATTCTTGTAGAGATGATCAAGAGCTTCGATTTGGCGGTCTCTGGTTCGACAATCGGACCACCGGATCTCAGGAAATGGTCCTTCAACCTAGGGTCTCCTCCATGGACGAATTTGGAGCTCAAGCTTCTGGTTCTCTGGTTTTGTTAGACAAAAATGGCTGGAAGGCTGAATATTTGTGTTTATATACTTCCCACTATGTCCCTAATCCAAGTGAAAGGCTTTAAGAGACTTCTAATTGGCCAGGCATGCTAGCCTTTGATAAGCCATGATCAAGGGTCTAAAGGGTGTTAGACAAGTCAACAAAGGTGGCCTCAAGTCATCAAGGTCGGCCAAGGGGCAAGGGTTCAAGAGTCATTAGCCAAATCCACTCAAAACTCACAAATCTGAAAAGCTGGACAACAGATAGTCAATCTTGTAAAATCTACCATAAATAGCTCACACCTCCAAATGCGGTGATTATTGATTTTTATCAAACTAGACTATTTAAACTATAGTTTAGCCTTTTAAATTACTCAATTTGGACTTATATTCATCAAAATATGGCTACTACAAGTTCAAGTACAGAAGCTGATTTCCTGAAAACAGAATTCTGGCACAGCCGTAAGTCAAGACCTAAATGAGGTACTTATACACCTTGGAAAAATACCATATTTTACAGGGAGTATACTAACATATGTAGATAGAACATACTAAATTTTTAGAAAATTCTCTTTAGTAGATTGGTACCAGAATTTTCCCGAAGTTCGCCAAAAACTGGACTGAATCTGTGAAGTAATAAGTTGATCATCATATTTCCAAATGCAACCAATCTATGAACATGTATAAGGCTTGTTTAAACATGGTTATGGCTTGTATTCAAGGCCTAGAACTCAACCGAACTTCTCTCGGAATGAAATGAAGGCAATACAAGCAATGATGTTAAACCACAAAACACAAATGAAGCAGAAGCTTCTAAACTCCCAACCAAGCATGAAACAACTAAGATGAACATTGTAAATCTTGTATGCAATGTATTAAGACTCTCATGAAACTTATTAAGGTGCTAACACGTTATCTGAACACGAAACAACAACAACAACAACAAGGCATGCATGGAAGACCATTATTCTATTATGATCTCAACCAACTCAATGCCAACACGATATGAATGAAATGAAGTCTCAAATATGTCAAGGCATATTAAAAACATGTCATAATGATGACAAACATGAAATGGGGTTTGGGTTCTCACATCCTCCCCCACTAAAAGGAATTTAGTCCTAAATTCGAGAAATCTCGAACAAGTAAGGGTATTTCTCCCTCATCTCAAGCTCGGTCTCCGTGTGGCTTCCTCAATATCATGATTCTTCCACAAGACCTTCACTAAAGGAATCGTTTGGTCCTCAAGACTCGCTCCTTGGTATCAAGAATCCTCACCGGTTTCTCAACATAAGAAAGATCGGGCTCAAGGTAATCTCCTCATAAGTAAGGACATGTGACTCGTCCTTCAAGTACTTACGAGCATGGAAACATGAAACACATCATGAACACCCGATATATAGGCGGTGGTAGCATGAGTCTATAAGCCAAAAGAACCAATCCGCTCTAAGATCTCGAGCGGACCAATAAACCTTGGAGAAAGCATCCCTTTCTTCCCAAACGCTTAGTACGCGTTGAGGCGATACCTTGAGGGAACACAAAGTCACCAACACTGAAACTCAAGATCACGTCTCGGGTTGTGCTGGCGTTGCTTTTACACTACGCAGTAAGCAATACGTCTCTAATCGACTTCACTCTCGGTGGCTGTTGCACCATCTCGAACCCCGTAATCTAGCCTCACCAACCTCATCCCGGACAAATCGGTGATCGACACATACGCCCATACAATGCCTCAATGCGGCGCCATCTCAATCTTTGGATTGATAGGCGTGTTATTATACGCAAACTGACCAATGGTAGATGTGAATCCCAACTACCTTTGAAATCCATAGCTCACGCGTAGCATATCCTCAAAATACGTATCAATCTCTCAGGCCGACCATCGGACTGGGATGAAACTTGCGATCTTGAAATTGGCTTCGTACAAGCCTCTATGAAAGAATGCGAGAACCTAGAAGTAAATCTATGATCTCTATCGACACAATGCTAACGTAGTGCATCTCGAGTCTCTGTGTGCCAAGCCCGGCCTCAATTTGTAGGAAATCGCAATAGGGATAAAATGAGAAGACTTAGTCAACCTATCAGCGACCACCCAATGCATCAAGCCTCTACAGTGCGTGGCAACCTGTAACAAAACCCATGGTGATATCCCCACTTCCACTCAGGAATCTCAAGTGGATGAAGCAAGCCGGTAGGTCTACGGTGCTCGGCCTTAACTTTGTTTGCGTCAAGCATCTCGAAACATACTCGGCTATCTCCTCTTCATACCATTCCACCAAAGCGCTCCAAGTCACGGTACATCTTAGTACTACGGTGTATCAGTATCTTGGGCTTGTGAGCTTCATCAAGAACCATGCGTTTCACTTCATCGGAAGAAGGAGCGAGCCACTACAAATGTCAAAATCCATCCTTGTTTATCGCGAACTTCGGGTGTATTATTCTCACCCAATCCATCGATAATCTTCATCGAGTTACGGATCGATGGCTTGAGCTTCCTTGATCCACCCAATACATCTTGGTGTACACGAACACTAGCAAAAGAACACTATGCTCACTCCGCAAAAGGACTCCATTCACGGATATCCTCGAGCATCTTCCAAAGAAAGCGTCACAATAAACCACAGAAGTTCTCGGCACTAGGCAAAGCTAAAAGCAGGAGTTGTAGTCAACCTCTCTTCAACTCTGAAAGCTAGCCTCACACTTGTCACTCAAACAAAAGCGGACTTCTTACAGGTAAGATTGGTCATAGGAGTGGCAATCTTAGAAAAATCCCTCGATGAACCTACGGTAATGCCGCCAAGCGAAACTACGGACTTGGTCACGTACTAGGAGTTTTCCACTTGGCCTTGACCTCGACTTTGATGGATCAGTCAGTAATACCATCACTAGACACAACATGCCCAAGAAAAAAGCACTTGTTCTAGCCCGAGAATGCACACACTTGCTAAATTTAGCAAAAGGCTGTTTCTTACAACACAGTAAGAATCTCTCAAATGATACTGTGCTCTCTTTCGTGACTTGAGTACACAAGGATATCATCGATGAACACCACTACAAAACAATCAAGGTACTCATGAAACTATTCA
>JABEVN020001188.1:0-25979 GCA_013146195.2 Codonopsis lanceolata | reverse complement strand
CCAATAAAACACTTGAAAACATCATCGAAAAAATGGGCGACGGGAAAGAAGCCCGGCGGGAAAAAATTGCCGCTAGCCCTCGGGGCTATCGTACTCGATTAAGCACCAGCTGGGCTACCCCTTATTCTACAGCATATGGCATGGAGGCGGTACTGCCGATAGAAGTTGAAATTAGATCATTAAGAGTGATGATGGAATCGACATAACATAAATTATTAGGGTCAAGAGGCGATATGAAGAATTGGCCCGTCGATGAAGCAATGCACCTTTAGCCCCAGAGCATACCCGGGCATATCAAAGACGCATCGCCCGAGCCTCCAATAAAAAAAGTCAAAGGCCGCGACATACAAGTCGGAGACCTCGTGCTTTGAGAAAAACCCCTAGTTATGTTGATATTAGGGTAAATGGAAGTCTCCCTGGATGGGACGATACATTGTTAAGGAGATCCGGCCAGGAGGTGTCGTGCTTCTCACGAACCAGGATGGGGAAGATCTTGTCCAGCCCTTCAACCTCGACAAACTCAAAAGGTACTATGCCTGAGCTATTCTATCCAGCAGATGCTTCTCTCTCCAGCCCGCTAGGCTAAAAACCCGAAAAGGCGGCCTAGGCAAAAGTTAGGGCATATAAAAATATATATATATATATGTAAATAAAAATAATAAAATAATAATAATAAGGAGATAAAAGGAGAGGGAAGGCACTATTTTGAGTCCTCGGCATACTACCTCCAAGTCTTCAGTGTATCAGAAGCTCAATTGACAGAAGAGAAAAACCACGAAAAGAAGCTCATATTAAGACATTAAAATATAATATTATGAGTCCTGTGGTGCAACTTAGGAATATTTATTAAGACATCTAAATTATACATTGATTGCATGTACATATCCATATATTGCCTGTACCCCCCTTGTTTTCCCAGAAACTATCCCCTTTTTTGTAGCTTTAGCCCCAGGATGATCTATCAATGTCTACGGCATCCACTGAGCCAGGCCCATATACTCCTTCTGTGAGGCGCATAAGAAGCTCTAATCTAACTTGCGTTTGAGCCACCAGAAGAGTCCCCTTCTTCATCATCAGCGTCTCCGTTCTCCTGGGCAGCCACATTGCTCGGACCAGCTCCATTGTGACGACCCGACCCGGACCCCGAGATGGAATCACAAGTCAAGTCGTCCAAATATGACAACAATACATGCAAAGTCTCAATTATAGCAAACGACGTGACGCAACATTTTAGATGAAGCACGACTCGGCACCAAAAGGCCAGAAATTTTTAAAACTTTTTAAACCTGATATAGCAATTAAAGACAAGTATATCAATTCATCGGCGACTTTACTACCGGAACCCAACACTACACAGTTCATGCATATATACCTCGACGGCTACAACATGCCGGAGAAACAACATAATTAAATAAGAGCTAAAGTAATGCCCAGCGGAAGTATTAAAACATGTGAACCAAACTACATCTATACAAGGCTCGGCGTACATGCGCCGGCGCTCAAAATAGGATACATGAACTACAAGTATAGACTTAAATCCAAATAAACAAAGTTCCCAAATGAAGTCTAAATGACTTGCTAAACCCAACGTCCTTACAAAAGAGAACAAAATAAGGACATCTATAAACCACAACCTCGTCGCGTGTGATCACGAATAAGCAAGAACCTGCTACACCTCAACGAACGGTACTTGACGCTCTCGGATCTAAAAGCGATAAAGGGAGGGGTAAGTCATAAAGACTTTGTGAGTTAACAATTATGCATGTCATGGCATTATGCAACATACATAGCAATATATCATCTTTAATATCAAGTCACTCAAAGTATTCATTTAATAAACACTTAAATCACATATCCATGGTAGCACATTGTTTCACATAAGTACTATAAAGTAAACCACATAAAAGGAGGATATGTTATGGAACCGGTGCCGCTACGTAGCTCCTGCAATACACAGCGTTAACATTCGTGCCAATGATACCCGTGATTAGTGTATCAAAGTACCGATTTCTCTTCTTGGGTACCAAGCTCTCTCCTTGGTACTTAGACTTTCCAATGTGCTCTTTTGGTTACAGCAAAGGTGCTACTTCCCACTTGGGGCGTGTGTGATAAAAACCGGTATAACAACCCATCACTATCACGAGTCCCATAACTCGTGACGGCGATGCATTGTCACACCAACGACTCAATCAAATATGCCAGCTGGACTAATGCAATGCCAAGTAGATGTTTACTCGTCATATAATCTCAAATAAGGAACAAGTTCGACAAGAGCGAACTTATTCAACAAGTAGTTGTTTACTCATTTAAGGATTCAAATAAGAATTCGACAAGAGCGAATTCAACATGTCAAATAGATACATTATTCTACAACATGCTCTCAATCATGCATTTACTTCACACGATCACACAAACTGCATAAGAACTCGATTGAGTCTTACAAGCACACATACATCAAGGCATAATCATCAATCCATCTCAAAGTATCGTAAGCTAATTCATTAGTCTAACGAACTACATTCGTCGAAGGGATTGATTGTGGAGTCGTTATTGTTCGATAACTCCCTAATTTCAACTCCGGTGAGTTTTACTAAAATTCAACCAACTAGAGCATTGATACTATATGTATCACATTGCCCTTTTCTAAGTTCTCCGTTCATTTAGAACTCGATAACTAGGTCGTTCATAATCTTAAACTAGCCTTAAACACAATCCCGAGTTTCAAACCCTAGTTTCGGTGATTTTGTTAAACCTTGAATTGAACTGAATTCTTTCACAAGAGTTATTCCCAAGCTCATTATAAACAACATTCATGCTTTACAAAGTGTCAAAATCATAACTTCATAGAGATTTCATAAAATCATACACATATTTTATATGTTGAATTGGAGGTTTTGTCTTCACAAAAGATGTTCATAATCATCATTAAAACAACTATAATGAAGGGGTCATGTTATTTTATTAAACATGGAAATCTCAGGAAATTTTCACTCACCTTAGTCCTAAGATTAATGGATGAATGGAAGATCAAAGCAAGGATTATTGTAGAGGAGATTGAGGGCTTCGATTTGGCGGTCTCGGATCGCCGATCGGACCACCGGAACTCCGGGAAATGGTCCTTCAAGTTGGAGTGACCTCCATGGACGAAAATGGAGTTATGTCTCTGAATATCAGCTTGTTGTTGATCAACAATGGCTGATTTGGTTGAACAAATGGCTTATATACTTACCATTAAAGCCCTAATCCAAGTGAATGGGTTAATTGGCTTCTCATTGGCCAAGGAAGGATAGCCTTTGATAAGGGATGATCCAAGGGCTCAAAAGGGTTGTTGAAAAGTCAACAAAGAGGGCTTTAAGTCACCAAGGTCGGCCAAGGGGCAAGGGCACTTGGGTCATCAACCAAAACCACTCAAAAAAATACACAAACCTGAATCTGGCACAATGCGGTCGCATTGTGCTTGGGCCATGCGATCGCTTCTACTATTCATGGTCAATTTCCAGATTGTTGTTACTGGACAGTCGATCTTTTAAAATCGACCATAAATCGCTCACAACTCCAAATGAGGTTATTTTTGATGTTTCGGAAAGTAGACTCATTAAACTATATTTTAGAATTTTAAATTACTCAATTTGGACTTATATTCATCAAAATAAAGTTACAATAACATCAAGTACCGAAGCCGATTTCCTGAAAATAGAATTCTGGCACAGCCGTAAGTCAAGACCTAAATGAGGTACTTAGACACCTTGGAAAATTACCAAATTTTACAGGGAGTATCCTAACATATTCAGGTAAAACATACTAAATGTTTAGAAAATTCTCTTTAGTATATTGGTACCATAATTTTCCCGAAGTTTGCCCAAAACCGGACTGAATCTGTGAAGTAATATGTTGGTCATCTTATTTCCAAATGCAACAAGTCTATGAACAATGATTATGCAAGCATGGGAAATACTAGTACACTTGGTTTACAACTCAAATGAACTTCTCGCAAGTTGAAAACACAAACAATACAAGCAACGAAGGCAATCCCGAGAAACCCTAAGGCTCAAACGAAGCAACAATGCTTCTAAACTCTCAACCAAGCACACAACAACTAAGATGAACATTATAAACCTTAGATGCAAAGTACTAAGACTCTCATGAGACTTATTTAGGTGCTAACATGCTATGACGAACACTCGAAACATCAACAACAAGGCATGCAACGCATGGAAGACCATTACTCTATTATGATCTCAATCAACTTAATGCCAACATGATATGAATGAAATGAAGTCTCTAATATGTCAAAACCTATTACAAACATGTTATAATGATGACAAACATGAAATGGGGTTTGGGTTCTCACATCCATCATCCCTGAAAGTAGTACCCCATACAGGTGGAGGAGGAGGAACAGCTATCTCTTGTTCCCACGGATTATCCTGCCTACTCGACATACTCAGCCGTGGAGGTTCATTGCCGCATGCTCTGAAAGCCGTGCCCCAACCAGTCTGGGGAGGAGGAGTAGTTACTTCTGGTTCCCATGGGTTATGCTGCCTACTAGCGTTTCTTAATCTGCGAGGTGCATTGCTGGGACTCGCAGTGTTCGGTCCAGGGGCTGTTCGAGCATCAAGACCATGTACCCGCCTAAACTCTGCCTCCAAAGCCTAAGGAACGACTAACCCCGAGCTATCAATATCCTCGCCTATCTCCATCAGGCGAGCATCTATCATGTTAGTAACATGGCGGCCCAGCAAGTTCCTCAGTCCGCGCCTGATAGCGCGGGATGGCCCCTCAGCAGTTACCATGATCCATGCCAAGTACCCATGGGACAGAAGCATGTAATCAGCAAATGGATAGGCTACCTCCAGCCTCTCAGAATCCCAGTGCCACATGCCCTGAATAGTGAGACCCAAGTCTTCGTCAGTATTCTCCATCCCCATATATATAGGACGAGTTGTGTCCGGGATCACCTGCTCTCTCCCAAATTGGCGCAAGATCCGGTCCGGCAGATAAAAGGAGGTCCGCTGAATACCCAGCATGATTACTTGACTATATTCAGCAGAATGCTGAAGGAAACGCCGGATCTCCCAATGATGAATTACCCATATTATGTCCATGGAGCATCGACGGTAAAAATGATCAGCCCAGTCAAATTCAGAGTAATTGGTCTGAGGAACATGCCCGCGAACGCCATAAAGTGCTAGGTCATATGGTGCTCCATGGGGTACGGGAGCCAGAACCCAAAGAAAGTGCTCTTCTAGCCACATATGGACCAGAATGGGGCTATCGGTAGGGAATAGTTCTTCACCGCTAGCAAAAGCAGTCAGGTCCGCGAAGGTCTCCGACAAAATCACCAGAACAATATTCAACCGGAGATCTCGAGCCTGTAATGCAAGGTCCACGACCCGCACGTCAACAAATCCGGGTGGACCCACTAACAGATATCTCCCTACCAGACAAAGAAAGAGTGTCGTCAGCCTACGCCGCAGGTAGTCTACATCATCCTCCCTATATTCTGTGAAGACCCCAGGGAGGACCATTAGATTAAAAGTTTCTCCATTAAAGAAACCAGGAGTGGCACTGCGGGTAGTGTGAAAAAGCTCCCGGATGGCCATGTATGGACGTCTCCTGTAGGCAGGCACTGCGATATGACGAGAAGGTGCCACCCCAAGCATCGTACATAATTCTTCAAATGTGGGGCACATCTCATTCATACCGAAGTTAAACAGATGGTCCTGAGGAGACCAAAACCTGGCGGCTCCCCTCAACATGTCCCAATTTATAATGACATTCCTCCAGGACAGTAGGCACCTAAATCCAAAGAGATGATCAAACCAGTCCCACTCGTCTGATCGCAGGGAGAGAATCCAGAAATCCAACACATTCTCATAAACTTCAATTTCCAAAGCCGTGGGAATACGTATGGCCATTTATGAAAGAGATGCAATGGATTTTATAAGGCAAAAGAGAAGGCAGCGGCAGAGCAGAAGAAAGTTTAAAATTGTAAGGGAGAAGGAATGAATGAGCTGGTGAGAAAGCAGGCCAGTCTCCGTCCATTTTTATACCAAAAACTGAAAAAACGGACAGTTCTGTGCACAGTGCATGAATAGTAATGAACAGTGGCTGCACAGAAGGGTTTCGCTATGCCTGGAAATTCTGCTGGTATCCTGGTTTGCCTGTCCAACCGTCTACTTCTCCTATGTCTGATCGCAAAGAAAGAGAGAGGCTATAAAAGAAAGCTATAGCCACAGGTCTAATAGCCTCAGTACGCCGAGGAAACAGGGGAAGGCGGTCGTCTCTCCGTTCCCATATCACCAGAAAAGCCCACTCTGATCCAAAGGTGTATTCTTATAAACTCTCTTTCCAAGATTACAGCATGCCATTACCTTTTAGATGTTTGGTATAGCTTTATTTTCTGCGTGTATTTGAGTTTGCATGTGTAATATTTTGCATCATGTACAATTATATTGCATTATATAATAATGTCTGTACAGGTTTCTTTTACATAAAAAAAAAAGACAGAGAGAATAGAGACTAATAATCGCAGGAATCCAAAGCTAATGCGCTCGGGACGACTGGCTCCTATCAAGGCCACCACCCATGACCCATGGACCCGTTGTGCCACCAGCTCTGTACCCCCGACCCCTGCCTCGACCGCGGCTCGACCCGACATCATCATCGTCGTCATAATCATCATCTCGACGTCTGGGCCGCCGCACTGTGCTGCTCCCCCTGCAAGAAAACTCATCAGCAAGCTTCTGATAAAGCTTGCTAATGCTGAAAAAGCCCCGCAGCAGCTTCTTGTAGGTAGACACGTTCACCAATGAAAAAAGAAAAATTGAGACAAAAAAGAGAATGTATTAGTCTCCAAAAAAAAATAGACATGCAACAAAAAATGAAAAATGATGAGAAAAAAAATATATGTGTGCATGGTATAAAGAAAAAAATGAATGAAGATATATAAAAATAATAATAATAAGACAATAAAGGTAAAAGTGCCTACCGAACGAGCCTGTTCCGGGACCCGACGCTCCTCGGGAATCTCGACATCAGGAAGAACCTGCTCTACCATGTTACCACCCCCACTGATACTGGAAGGTAGAGAAGATATCATTAGGCTCTATAAACATCAGGTTCTCGTCGAGAGATGAAGTAGAAGGCCCTGGTTTGGCAGAAGCATCAGAATGCCGCCTGGGCACAGCAGGAACAGGAAAAGGGGGATGCAGCACGAACCTCAGGAAATCCTCATACGCCATAATTGGAAAATCTGTCGCTGGCATGAGGTATTTCGCCAGGTATTGATACCTGTTTGGCAGCTAATCGGGCTCTATCACCCAAAAAGGAGGCCGATGAGGCACCACTGGAGGCACTAAAATGGACTAATGCTGGCGATTCACCCGCTCGCCCATATATAAGGAATCTACCATAATGGATACCATCAGTATCCGGTAACGGCTAAGTCCCAAGGCAACTGCATAATGTCCCTCCAGACCCTCCCAAGGAAGGAAGTGCACTATACCAGGACTCGAGTTAATGATCCGTTCCCGCACTCGTTCCTTACTCTTACAACCACCGTCTTGGGTTGGATAAACCCTGTTATCATCGACATACTGGGACAGATACGGTGGTTGATGGACGCGCTGAAGAAGAGGACCCGGCGAGAAATGGAAAAATAAGAAGGCCCAGACCTGCAAAAAAAAAGAAGAAAAAATAATAATAAGAAATATATGTTATCAGTAAAAAAAAAGAGAGAGAAATTTGTGCTGCGAAAAAAAAAAGGAGTATACATGTAATAAAAAAGAAGAAAGAAAGAAAAGCAGTAAAAGCAGGAAAAGGCACATACCTCCCACGCCGGGGCAAATCCATTCAGGGTCGGTGAATCATTCCGACAGGCCCTGTCCATGGAAGCATACAATTCGGCCAAGCCCGCCTGTCCCCAGTCATAAGAAGGGATCTACTCAAAATCAGCCAAGCAGGGCAGGACAGAAACCCGCAGGGTGGTAGAGGAGTTGGCAAAGAGCGATGTGCCAAGAAAGAAGAATAAAAACGCTCTAGCCACTCGAGTTACGGCAGCCATATCATTTGCCGGCACCCGCCCGGCATTGCTGAGAAGCCATTTCCGAACGCTGCCAATGAAGATCTCATCCGTCGATTTAAACTCCGGCTCAAACCCCAGGAGGTCCACCACCTCCTCTCTACGCCGACGAAGAGTGAAATCCAGGGCCAATGTCTCCCCAATGCTGGTAGGAATGCCCGTGATCGCAGCAAAATCACACGGGGTCATGGCAGCCTCACCCCAGCTGAAATGGAAGGTATGGGTGTATGGGTTCCCGGGGTCGGTGCGCCCGCGCCCCGCATGCCCTTGGTTAGGGGTACGCGTACGTGCGGATGCGGGACATCCACTGCTCTCGTTCCACCCTCCCTTTTTTAGGGGAAGACGAAATCAAAAGTGCGAGAGGAGTGCTGTCTAAGATAGCGCGTTGGAATGCGCCTCGGTTGCCTTTAGTGGATTTTATTAAAAATAGCCTTATGGCCTGTTTCGGATCACTATGGAAGCTTTGGGTTTCCCGTATCAAGTAATCCCTTTTTTAGGGGATATCAGGATATGGGAATACACCACCCTTTCATTCCCATTTTCCATTTTTTTAAGGGAAAACAGAAAAATGCAAGAAAGGAGTGTTGTGAGGCCCCACTGGATCCAAAAAGTTTTACAGTCGTCATATTTATTTTAAGGAAAAAATAAAGCAAAACCAGAAAAAAGAAAAGAAAAACAGAGATAAAAAACGGGTTCGGAGGCTAAGTTACGAGTTGGGAAGGTGCTAGGCACCCAACTCGCCCTTTCGGTCTCAAAATAGTTTTTGGCTAAAGTATGCTTATTGTTATATTTATTTAGCAAATAAATAAAGCATTGAAAGACAGGAAAATAAAACAAATACATCCGCGGCTACATTATTTACGGACTTGCAACCATTTCCTTACAATAATTACAAATGTATTTAAAAATATTTGGCCATTATAACGGCTCTTTTACATAATATTTCCTAATCTAATCCGGGCAGCACAACGGCTTATATTGACTACATTGGGCCGGATTTAAATAATAATTTTAAATAAATAAAAAGAACACCCTTAAAGGCTATTACCTTTTAGAGCGGTAGTGTGCTCGCTCTGTCCTTCAGGGAGAGGCAATCTTTTTTTGTTGTTGTTGTGTTGTTGTTGTTGTGATTCGGGCGTAATGACCGCTTATTTTGGATGACTTTGCCTGCTCACTCAAGGCGTAATGACGGCTTATTCCGGAAGGTTTCGGCCTTTTTGGTTGGGCGGAATAACGGCTTACTTTTGTGTTTTTCAGCCCATTACTCGGGCAGAGTAACAGCTTACTTTTTGGATTTTGGGCCGGGAAGATAAGGTGGATACCTAACTAAAAGGCTAGGGATCACTTTTAACTGGTGGATTTGTGTATTGGCGGACTTTGGACGGGGTTTGGAAGCTTTGGTGGGCTACACACACCTATCTCACTTCTCTCTCTAATATCTCGGTGTTAAGGGAACGCGGAGAATTTTTCATAGCGTTTCTTCGCGGATGAAATTGGTGTCTGAAAAGGGAGCCCAACACTCCTATTTATAGTAGGAAGGAGGGATTCATCGGGAATTATAAATTCCTCTTGTGCACTGAAAATCTGTGTACACCAGCCTTCCTGACTTATACAATGCGCTAACGAAGAGTGCTACTGTATGGAGCATGGCGCGGACATCACCATTCCTTGGTGCGGTGCCAATTCAACCTTTTGGCCGCGCCAAGGCCCTATTCAGGTTTTGTTTTTGGCACTTTCACCCCTCGCACTTTACTGTTTTGCGCATCCTGTTTTGCCTTTCGCATTTTCGATTCATGTAACTTGACATTTGTTAATTTTGAACAGTTCTTGATATCACATGTCAGAGTCACATATCAGGGGTACGAAATTGGGGTGTCTACAGAGCTCCTCAACGATGGAGTCTACAGGTAACCCAAGGCTTACTGAGTAGACGAACATCGTTGATTAACAATAGACTCTCCAATTTCGTTCAATTAAAACGGGAGAGAAATGCAAAGTGCTTATAATGCACGCTTATCATGCTATCCAAATCCAAACATATTTCCATAACCTAGACATATTTAGTCGGTTATAACAGGTTATCGTAGTTTTTAAGCAAATATGTAAATGAAGTGCTCTGATGGTCGGACCTACTAGTGTAGATTGCCTACGTATTCCTTAATAAAGGAAATCAGACCAAACGTAGTTCAGGTCAAAACCTAAACTACAAACAACAAGGATGTTATGTCTTTCGGGTCAAAACCCGACCAAGAACAGAACAGGAAAAATATTTTCATCTCTTTCGAAAAGCCGTATTCAAACGGTCGAGGACGGCCACCAAATACGGTATGAAGATTTGAATGTTTTTCAGAAACCATATTTCAATTGGTCAATACCTGTCATCGAAATATGTTAAGAGTCATTTTCAAAAATCTGTGTCTGGCTGGTCAATACCTTGTTTCTGAACACAAATGAGAAAACTTTCAAATTTTCCGAAAACTGCGCTCGACCGATCAAAATCTGTCACCAAGCACGACAAAGAAAACATTCTTCAAGTTTTTCAAAAACTGTATAAGGTGGAAATCATTCTTTTTCCTTTCCTTTCTTCTCACTCTCTATGTCCTTTTTTTTTCAATATTCCTCTTTTTTTGTGTTTTTTTGAAATATTCCTCTTTTTTAAAATATTCTTCTTTTTTTGTGTTTTCAAATATTCCTCTTTTTTTTTAGAAATATTCATTTTTTTATTGAAAAACAAAACTTTATTGAAAAAGACTTTTATTTTTGAAAAACAAAACTCTTTTTTGAAAAAGACTTTCCTTCTATTTTTGAAAAACGAAACTCTTTTGGAAAATACTTTTTCTTTTTTTTTTGAAAAACGAAGCTCTTTATGAAAAAAGAGTTTTCTTTTATTATCTTCTTTTATTCGAAAAACAAAACTTTTCTTTTTAAAAAAAAAAAAACAAAACTCTCTTTTAAGAAGAGAATTTATTATAGAGTTAGGGTAAGAATACTTTACCTTTCTTACCTTTTGCGCCCGGGTAGCTGCCGCGGATTCGGTTGATTTTGACATTTCTGTCACTCTTGCTTTTTCAAGCCAGGGACTTTATTACCATAATTTGTTTTCTTTCTTTTTTCTTTCTTTTTTTTTCTTTTTCTTTCTTTTTTGCCGCTTGAAAGATTTTTTTTTCTACTTATTTTGCGGCTGACCTGCTGGGGTATTATTTCTCTTTGTCCTCGGATGGATGGCCATCAATTTTAGTTAACACAATTACTTTTGTTAACTCTTCGTTAAGCTCGGGGGCCATTTTGGAACTTTTGGAACTTGAGGACTTAAGTGTTGCATCTTCAAACTTTGGAGGGGGGAAAAGGAAAAAATCCCTTTTCCACCCTTATTATAGACGGGGAGTGAGGGAAAGGAGCTACTGCTCCTTCCTTCTTCCTATTCTTTTCTTTCCTTCAACGCAACCCGTCATTGCTGCCTCCTTTCCTTCTTTTCGTTATTTTCTTCTTATTTTTGCTCATTTTCTCAATTTTTCTTCGCCAACTCCAATATTTTGTCTAACAGATGGCATCTTCTTCTCGATCCAGGAAGGGGAAGGCTCTGATGCACCCAGAATCTAATGAAACGTGGAATGAGTTTCCTCCCTTGATCCGAAATAAAATCAAGTATCGGTACTCCACAGATGACTGGGGCAACATTCTTCGAGACCGGAACACTCACGTGTCCAATCTTCCTCCTACCACTGTAAGTTTCTTCTTCTTTCTAGATCTTCCTGGATATACTTCAGATTTGCTAGATTTCAACACTGTTTGGAACTCTTGGAGCACTCCTGACTTTATTAATGATGTTTATGCATGACATATTTATGCCTAAATGATGTAATTAGGTAATGATGCATGGAATTTATATGATTTATTCTTACAATGCATGATTGAACTAATGGTCACTATTTGACCCTACTATGCATGATTTATACTATTAATGCAAATGGGGCTACATGATGCATGTTTTACGCTAAAACACATTTTTGCATGCAATATATTCACGAGACGGACTTTTCGGAATACAATTCAAATTTTTCCGAATACATTTTCGGGCATATTTTCGGATAAATATGGGACAAAACAGATATATTTTATGCCCTTAAATTTGTTTTTCATGCATGCTTATGCTGCAGGGACATAGTGAATGCCATAAAAGTATTTATTTTCATGATTTGTGGCATTTTATTTTCTTCTTAGCATACCCCTATGGCCCTATGGCAGCTTATTGGACAATAAATGCACATGATGAATGCATGTACTACTTTATTTGATGCAAATGCAATGCAGAACAGTCATAGGATGATTATTCACATGATGCATGAATATTTTCTTATTTTATATGTACATGATAAATGCAGTTCTATGATGCCTAAGATGCAAAAATGATTATTTAGATGCAAAATAATACACATAATTTTTCTCTTCTTTTTTTTTAAATACATACTTAAATGTTTTTTTTTATTTTTTTTAAATACATACTTAAATGTTCGTTTTTTTTTTTGAAAGAATGTAAAAGAATACAACATATATTCTCGAAATATAGACATTTTTTTCTTTTAGGAAATTAAATGTTTATTTCCACGTGTATTTGTGTACATGTATTTTATTATTATTATTATTTTATTTTATTTTTGAAAAATGGTAAGTGTTTATTTACATCAAAAAATTTCTTTCTTTTTTTTTTTATAAATTAGCATGCTACAATGCATACATGTTTATTATCTATTCATACTTAAAGACTTTACAAGGAAGATAAAGATAGTGGACTTACCTTTTTCCCCCTTCTTCTCCTTTTTTTTTTCAGTTTCGCAGGAAATTTAAGAGGATGCGGGCTTCATGTGCTAATGTTATGGATATTTATGACATGTTGCCCGAGGCAGCACAGCTTCTAGTGGAGGGTTCTTGTTTCAGTACTTTCATGCACTCCTTCCGCCACTTCACCAGCTATTTGCTCATCTTCAATGCGCTTTGGGACTTCTGGTGGGACACCACCCATACCTTCCATTTCAGCCGGAGGGAGGCTACCATGACCCCATGCGACTTCGCTGCGATCACGGGCATTCCTACCAGCATCGGGGAGACCTTGGCCCCGGATTTCACTCTCTGTCGGCGTAGAGAGGAGGTGGTGGACCTCTTGGGCTTTTAGCCGGAGTTTTAATCGACGGATGAGATCTTCATCGACAGCGTTCGGAAATGGCTTCTCAGCAATGTCGAGCGGGTGCCGGCAAATGATATGGCTGCCGTAACTCGAGTGGCTAGAGCATTTTTATTCTTCTTTCTTGGCACATCGCTCTTTGCCAACTCCTCTACCACCCTGCGGGTATCTGTCCTGGCCTGCTTGGCTGATTTTGAGCGGATCCCTTCTTATGGCGAGGACGAGGGCAGTGGCTTAGGCGAATTATATGCTTCCATGGGCGAGGTGCAGGAGCGAGCGATTGCCAACTCTGAATGGATTTGCCCCGGCATGGGAGGTATATGCCTTTGCCTGTTTTTCTTTCTTTCTTTATATATACTCTCTTTTTCTTTTAGTTTTTTTTTCGCAGCACAAATTTCTCTTTTTTTTTGTTTTACTGATGACATATATTTTTTTTTTCTCTTTTTTTTTTACAGGTCTGGGCCTTCTCATTTTTCCATTTCTCGCCGGGTCCTCTTATTCAGTGAGTTCACCAGCCGCCATACCTGTCCCAATATGTTGATGATAACAGGGTTTATCCGACCCATGACGGTGGTTGTAAGAGTAAGGAAAGAGTGCGGGAACAGATTGTTAGCTCGAGTCCTGGTACAGTGCACTTCCTTCCTTGGGAGGGTCTGGAGGGGCATTTTGTTGTTGCTTTGGCACTTAGCTGCTGCCGGATACTGATGGTTTCCATTATGGTGGATTCCCTATACATGGGCGAGCAGGTGAATCGCCAGCACCAGTCCATTTTAGTGCCTCCAATGGTGCCTCCTCGGCCTCCTTTCTGGGTGATAGAGCCCGATCAACTGCCAAACAGGTATCAATACCTGGCGAAATACCTCATGCCAGCAACAGATTTTCCAATTATGGCGTATGAGGATTTCTTGAGGTCCGTGCTGCATCCCCCTTTTCCTACTCCTACTATGCCCAGGCGGCATTCTGATGCTTCCGCCAGACCAGGGCCTTCTACTTCATCTCTCGACGAGAACATGATGTTCACAGAGCCTGATGATATCTTCTCTACCTTCCAGTATCAGTGGGGTGGTCACATGGTAGAGCAGGTTCTTCCTGATGTCGAGATTCCCATGGAGCGTCGGGTCCCGGAGCAGGCTCGTTCGGTAGACACTTTTACCTTTATTGTCTTTTTATTATTATTTTTTATTTTATCATCATTCATTTTTTTTTTACCATGCACACATATTTTTTCATCTTTCTTTTTTTTTTTTATGCATGTCTATTATTTTTTGGAGACTAATACATTCTCTTTTTTGTCTCACCCTTTTTTATAGGTGAACGTGTCTACCTACAAGAAGCTGCTGCAGGGCTTCTTCAGCATTAACAAGCTTTATCAGAAGCTTCGATGAGATTTTCTTGCGGGGAAGCGATGTGCTGGCGGCGGGCGTCGAGATGATGATGATGACGATGATGATGATGTCGAGATCGGCGTAGGTGGCCGGAAGGTCGGTACATGGCTGGCCAAGCGGGTCCACTGGGTCATGGGTGGTGGCCTTGATAGAAGCCAGTCGTCCCGAGCGCATTAGCTTTGGATTCCTGCGATTATTAGTCTCTCTTCTTTCTCTCTTTTTTTTATATTGTAAAAGAAACCTGTACAGACATTATTATATAATGCAATATAATTGTACATGATGCAGAATATTACACATGCAAACTCAAATGCACACAGAAAATAAAGCTAGACCAAACATCTAAAAGGTAATGGCACACTGTATTTTTGGAAAGGGAGTTTATAAGAATACACCTTAGGATCAGAGTGGGCTTTTCTGGTGATACGGGAACGGAGAGATGGCCGCCTTCCCCTGTTTCCTCGGCGTACTATGGTTGTTGAGCCCGTGTTCATAGCCTTCTTTTATAGGCTCTCTCTTTCCTTTCAATTAAACACACCGACAGTGGACGGTCGGACAGATAAACCAGGATACCAGGCAGATTTTCCAGGATAATGGTGATGCTGACGATGAGGACAAGGACATTTCTGGGGGATCTCATATTGGTGAGATTGGAGCCTTTTCTGTGCCTTGCAGAAGGAGTATATGGGCCTGGCTCGATGGATGCCGCAGACATTGATGGACTACTCTGGTGCTAAAGCTGCAAAAAAAGGGATTGTTTCTGGGAAAACAAGGGGGGTACAGGCAATATATAGATATGTACGTGCAATCAATGTATAATTTAGATGTCTTAATAAATATTCCTAAGTTGCACCAGAGGACTCATAATATTATATTTCAATGTTTTATTGTGAGCTTCCGGCGTGGTTTTCCTTTTCTGTCTGTTGAGCTTCTGATACACTAAAGACCAGAGGTAGTATGCTGAGGGTTCAAAGTAGTGTCTTCCCTCTCCTTTTATCTCCTTATTATTTTCTCTTTTTTTTTGTTATTTATTTTTGTTATTTATTTTTTTTTATATTTTTTTTTGTGCTCTAACGTTTGCCTAGGCTGTCCTTTCGGGTTTTTCAACCTACCGAGCCCTTATTTCTCCTTTTTATTGTTTTCTTTTTATGCCCTAACTTTTGCCTAGGCCGCCCTTTCGGGTTTTCAGCCTAGCGGGCTGGAGAGGGAAGCATCTGTTGGATAGAATAGCTCAGGCATAGTACCTTTTGAGTTTGTCGAGGTTGAAGGGTTGGACAAGATCTTCCCCATCCTGGTTTGTGAGAAGCACGGCACCTCCTAACAGGATCTCCTTAACAATGTATGGTCCCATCCAGGGAGACTTCCATTTTCCCCTAGTATCAATATAACTAGGAGGTTTTTCTCGAAGGACAAGGTCTCCGACTTGGATGTCGCGGCCTTTGACTTTTTTATTGAAAGCTCGGGCGATGCGTCTTTGATATACCCAGGTATGCTCCAGGGCTAGCAGGTGTTGTTCATCGATTAGGGCCAATTCTTTATATCACCCTTTAACCCAGTCAATTTCTCCTATGTCAGATTCCATCATCACTCTTAATGATGGAATTTCAACTTCTATCGGCAGTACCGCCTCCATGCCATATGCTAGAGAATAAGGGGTGGCCCCAGTGGGTGTGCGGACTGAGGTATGATAGCCCCAAAGGGCTAGCGGCAATTTTTCTGACCAGTCTCTTCCTGTGTCAGCCATTTTTCTGATAATGTTTTCAAGTGTTGTATTGGCTGCTTTAACGGCACCATTGGCTTGCGGCCGGTAGGGGGAGGATTTATGTTTCTGAATCTTGAACTTGTCGAGTAGACGGTTCACGTCCCCTTCAAAATGTGAGCCGTTGTCAGAGATGACCTCAAAAGGTACCCCGTATCGATATATAATATTGGTCCAGATGAATTCGGACACCTTTCGGGCATTCAGAACTTTGTAGGAAGAGGCTTCCACCACTTTGTAAAGTAATCGATGGCTACCAGGACGTATTCATGGCCATTGGATCCCTTCGGGTGAATTTGGCCTATGACGTCGATTCCCCATGTTGAGAAGGGCCAGGGGGCTGTGCAGTTATATAAGACATGTGGGGGCACATGCTGCAGATTGGCAAAGCGTTGGAATTTGTCGTAATGTCGCACCCACCGAATACAATCGGTTTCGAGCGTACTCCAATAATACCCTTGTCGGATAATTTTCTTGGACAGCATATGGCCATTCATGTAGGGTCCGCTGTGAGGTTCCCGGGATGTGCTCCCGCGCGCCCTTGGATAGGGGTGCGCATACGTGCGGATGCGGGACACCACTGCTCTCGTTCCACCCTCCCTTGTTTAGGGGAAGACGAAATCAAAAGTGCGAGAGGAGTGTTGTCTATGTTAGCACGTTGGAATGTGCCTCGGTTGCCTTTAGTGGATTTTGTATCCAATATGGGAACTTATGGTTTCCCGCATCAAGTTATCCCTTTTTTAGGGGATACCAGGATATGGGAATGCATTACCCTTTCATTCCTATTTTCCCTTTTTTAGGGGAAAATGGAAAAGTGCAAAAAAAGATATTGCGACGCCCCCACTATGGATTTTATTAAAAATAGCCTTATGGCCCGTTCAGATCACTATGGGAGCTTTGGGTTTCCCGCATCAAGTTATCCCTTTTTTAGGGGATACCAGGATATGGGAATACATCACCCTTCCATTCCCATTTCTCCCTTTTTTAGGGGAGAACGGGAAAGTGCAAAGAAGGAATGTTGCGAGGCCCCACTGCATCTGAAATTTTTTAGAGTCGCCATCTTTATTTTAAGGCAAATAAAGCAAAACCAAAGAAAAGAAAAATAAACCAGAGAAAAAGAAAACGGGTTCGGAGGCTAAGTTACGAGTTGGGAAGGTGCTAGGCACCCAACTCGCCCTTTCGGTCTCAAAAGTGGTTTTTGGCTGAAGTATGCTTATTGTTATATTTATTTAGCAAATAAATAAAGTATTAAAAAAGAGGAAATTAAAACAAATACATCTGTGGCTACATTATTTACGGACTCACCATTTCCTTACAATAATTACACATATTTAAGAATATTTGGTCATTATAACGCTCTTTTACATAATATTTCCTATTTTAATCCGGCAAACAACGGACAACGGCTTATATTGGCTACATTCGTGCCGGATTTAAATAACAACTTTAATAATAAAAAGACGAAAAGTAAATAAATAAATAAACAACGCCCTTAAAGGTTTTACCTTTTAGAGCGGTGGTGTGCTCGCTCGGCCTCTTCGGTGAGAGGGAGTCTTTTTGTTGTGTGGTTGTTGTTTTGATTTGGGCGCAGTGACCGCTTATTTGGAGACTTTGGCTTGTCAACCTGGGCAAGCAGTGACACTTATTTTGGTAGGTTTTGGCCTTTTGGTTTGAATAACGGCTTAGTTTTTTGACTTTTCAAACTGCTCTTAGAGTAATGGCTTACTTTTGGGATTTTTGGGTCGGGAAAGTGAGGTGGATACCTAACAACTAGGCTAAGGATCACTTATAACCTATGGATATTTATTTTGGCGGAGTTTGGACGGGGTTTGGAGACTTTAGGGGCTTCCACTCACCTATCTCGCACCTCTCGTACTATATTATCGAAGGAAACGAAGAGGCGTAACTTCATGCATTTCTTGATCGCGAAGCCTGAGCAAGTGAAATGAGGAGGCCGGGGTCTCTATTTATACTGGAGAAGCAGGACTCGGCTGGAATTCTTCGATTTGTTCAAGCTGCTTCAATGAGTTGTACCATGAGCTTCAAACCTTGTGCCCGAGACAAGCTACAAGAGAATTCTCATGGTGCGGCAGGACTCCTTTGGTGCGGCACGCAAGAGCCTTTGGTGCGGCACCATGGGCACTATTCCAGCTTTGTTTTTTTGCACTTTCACCCTCGGCAGCTCACTGCTTTCGCAAGATCCTCTGCTTTGCCTTTCGCATTTTTAACTCCCCGTAACTTGACATTTGTTAAGTTTTAACAGCTTCTTGATATTTTATGTCGATCACATACTGTGGGTAAATTGGGGTGTCTACAGAGCCCCTCAACGATGGAGTCTACTGTAACCCAAGGCTTACCGAGTAGACGAACATCGTTGATAAACAATAGACTCTCCAATTTCGTTCATTTAAAAACGGGAGAATGCAATTGGTAGCAGTTATAATGCACAGTTATCATGCTATCCAAACTCCATAACCTAGACATTTTTAGTCGGTTATAAAAGGTTATCGTAGTTTTAAGCAGATATGAATTTAAAGTGCTATGATGGTCGGACCTACTAATGTAGGTCGCCCACGTATTCCCTATTAAAGGAAATCGACCAAACGTAGTTCGTGCCAAAAACCTAAACTACAACCAAGTGAGGATGTCATGTTCTTCGGTCAAGCCCGATCGAGAACACAACGGAAAAGATTTTGTGTTTTTCGAAAAGTCGTATTCAATGCCGAGAACGGTCAAATACGTATGAAGATTTGAATGTTTTTCTCGAACCACATTTCAACCGGTCAATACCTTGTCGTTGAAACATGTTAAGAAGAATTTTCAAAGTCAGGTGTCCGGCCGCCTTGTTTCCAAACATAACCGTAAAACTTTCAAATATCCAAAATTGCACTCGACCGATAAAGATCCGTCGAGCACGCAAAGCAAACATTCTTCAAGTATTTTCAAAATTGTGAAGTGGAAAAACATTCTTTTTCCTTCTTTTTTTCTCGCTCTCTCTGTTTTTTTTTCAAATATTTCTCTTTTTTTGTGTTTTTGAAATATTCTTCTTTTTTTTTTGTATTTTTGAAATATTCATCTTCTTTTTTTCTTTTTCTTTTTTTTTTATTTTTGTTGTGATGGTCGTGCCTACCGAAATAGGTCGCCACGATCCTTATCCAAGGAATCGATCAAACGTAGTTCACCAGGGATCAAGTGTTGTAATGCGCACAAGTGTTATGCGGAAAGATAGTCGTAATATCCATTACAACCTAGTGAAAAACAAGTGCATATCAAAATGTAAACCCATTGCATCGAACACTAAACGCAATATCCATTGCGTTGACACAAAACCGAATGCAATATCCATTGTAAAACAGATGCAATATCCATTGCATCGAACACAAAACGCAATATCCATTGCGTCGATTATTGAAAAACTTAATGCAATATCCATTGCATTAACATTTAAAAACGGATGCAATATCCATTGCATCGAAAACAAAACGCAATATCCATTGCGCCAACACAAACTTAATGCAATATCCATTGCATTAACACGGAAAACGGATGCAATATCCATTGCATCGCAAAACAAAACGCAATATCCATTGCGACAAAACTTAATGCAATATCCATTGCATTAACACGAAAATGATGCAATATCCATTGCATCGCAAAAACAAAACGCAATATCCATTGCGCCAACATGCACTTAATGCAATATCCATTGCATTAACACGGAAAATGGATGCAATATCCATTGCATCGCAAAACAAAACGCAATATCCATTGCGCCGACACAGACTTAATGCAATATCCATTGCATTAACATGGAAAACGGAAGCAATATCCATTGCATCGCAACGCAAAACGTAATATCCATTGCGTAGACACAAAACTTAATGCAATATCCATTGCATTAACACGGAAAACGGATGCAATATCCATTGCATCGCACCCGAATGCGATATCCATCGCATTGACACGAAAAGACGGATGCAATATCCATTGCATCGCAACGACCGAAAAACTAAATGCGATATCCATCGCATTGACACTTTTGAAAGACGGATGCAATATCCATTGCATCACGCACCGAATGCGATATCCATCGCATTGACATCGAAAGACGGATGCAATATCCATTGCATCGCAACGCCGAATGCGATATCCATCGCATTGACACGAAAGACGGATGCAATATCCATTGCATCGCAACGAATGCGATATCCATCGCATTGACACTGAAAGACGGATGCAATATCCATTGCATCGCAACGCTGAATGCGATATCCATCGCATTGACACTGAAAGACGGATGCAATATCCATTGCATCACAGCACTGAATGCGATATCCATCGCATTTCTAAAAGACGGTATGTCGCGATGTATGTGCCGTAAAGGTAGTCTATCAAGTGTTGTGATGCATGAGACGCTCCTCGTGAACGCCGCCTTCGCTTCTGAGAACAAAACTTTCCTCTCGATCCGGGTTGTATGCCCCTTAAAGGAAAGTTTTCCAACACAATTATTGATGCACAAAAAGGGGTAAAATACTTACCTTTTCTTACCTTGGCATTTGCGACTTCGCCGCTTTGCTCCGCACTCCATCGGTGATTTTTCTTTTTGTCGCAGCTTCCAAATTTTCTTTGAATTTTCTGCCGCAATTTCCTTACTGGAAATTCCTCCTTGCTATTACATTTTCCGGAAAATTTCTTCATTTTTTTGCCTATTTCGTCTTGGCTAGAAATTTCTTCTTTTCTCGATTTTTCCGCTTTTCCGCCCCATTTGCCGATCTCCTGGGATATGGACTTCACTTTTTGTAACTTTTGATGATGCCGTGGAGGATCTTTGGGAGGTGATCCTGGCGAGATGCCGCGAGAACATTCATAGGCCGATCGGCGGAAGACCCGATAAGATGCAAAGAGAAAGATGCAAGCAAAGGATGCAAGCATGCGAATGAAATTTTCCCTTTCTTTAAAAAAAAAACTTTTGCATGTGTATGTGTACCATCCTGCTTCTTAAACATGTTAAGACAAGATAAGGCAAGGTGATGGAAATGCAATATAAGAGCTTGAGATGTGACTTTTTGTTGGCCTTGGAGGGTTATGTGTATAGGAGTTGATTGATATTTGAAATGGAGGCGGATGATGTGTTGGTTAGTTTCACCTTTGACTAGTGCATCAAAAAAAAGGAATTCAACCGACTAGTGAGCCCTACTAATCAATGCCTCTGAGGAACCATTTTTTTTTTTTTTTTTTTTTCCTTTTTTTTTTTTTTTTTTCGTGCTCTAACTTTTGCCTAGGCCTCTTTCGGGTTTTCAACCTAGCGAAGCTTTTACCTTATAGGAAGCCAATCCTTCGATGCATGCGAAGATGAGCCGCTTATTCTTGAGGGATCATGGTTTTTGTAGTCTTCGCTCCTTCGTAGAGATGGAAATGACACGCCTGGAGATGATGAGCCTCTGTATCCAATGAGTTTGGCGAGAGAAGTCCTGTGATGAATTTAATCAACCAAATTTTGTAAGATGGGATGGGCAAGTTTCAAGAGATTAACTCGAGACACCCCTTAAAAACTCGATTGAGAAAGACTTTGTGGGAGACAGAATGAGTATGCTCACGTAAAGTGGATGACTCTAATGGACAAAAGAAGAGTCATGATCCGTAGTTTATCGCCGAGTATCACAGTTTTATGGACCCTACTTAACATTTATCTTTTGATAATTTTATGTGTCTTTAGCAAGGAGTTCGTCCTCGACCTGCATCACGTTGCATCCGATTGAAACAGAGCTATAGGTGGTGACTAGGTTATGGCATAGTGTTCAAGCATTTAGGATGGTTTAGCTTTAGGATTGAGGATTCTGATTCGGCCTCTTGCTCAAAGGTATTTTGGGCCATGGGTTTGGTTATTTTAGGAAGGCGATCGCAGGCGATTATTCGGGTGGCCTTTTAGGCTGGGTTTGGATGAGAATTTGGTTCTAGACCTGATTGTAGGTATGGTCGGGAGGTCGGTTGGCTTTGCGGGTCGGGGTTGTCCAAGAGTGATTGATGTTTTTCTTTTGTTGCGAGAGAATTATTTTGAAGCAATTGCTCAGGAGAGGCTTTTCTCTCTTTTCTTTTTTTTCTCTTTTCTCTTTTTTTTTTTGTGAGAGGGAAATTCCCTTTTTTTTTTTTTTTTTTTTGACCTCTGAGCAAATTGAGAGAGTGCTTGAAAAGATACTGCTTTTCTCTCTTGGGATAAAAGAAGATTATCACTCTTGGTGGATATATATATGGTGGAGGCCAGATTTTGAGAAGTCGGGTTTTAGAGATGGTTAGGCTTTGGCAATTGATGGATTTGTTCAGCATTTGGAAGAGGATGGGTGTATGGTTGGAAGCCCCTAGTGTAAAAGTGCCGCTTAATAGCTCGGCCGCAATGGGTCGAAGGTGATTCCGTCAAGACGACTTGCCTGCTCGGATTTCATGTGTTCTTAAAAGTTTTCGGTCCATATCTTCTTGATGACTCATCATCAACTCGTAGATTTATCATGTTTTTTCATGAGTTGACTCGTCATCTTCATTTTTTTTTTACGTATATTTCGGCGATATGTGGTGCTCGAGATCAAGAAGAAGACTGACAAGCTAATATAGGAAAAGCAAGAATTTTATCAGCTTGAATATACTTTTGGAAGGCTCGCTTGAAGACTCGGTTGGCTTTCAAAATAACGAAGACCAAATGAGCATACTGCAGAAGGATATGGGCTAAGAAAATACCTCCGGGTTTGAAAGCCCCTAGTCCCGAATTGTTGTGTATGATCCCCGAGTTGCTTGGCTTTTCCGGACTTCCTCGCCTTTCCGCACTTTTCGCTTCTTGGTTGTCCCAGCTTTTTCCAACTTTCTTTCTTTTTCGCTTCCATCGGTCCTTCTTCTTTTTTCTTTTTTTTTTTTCTCTTTTTTTTCTTTTTTTTTTTTCTTTTTTTTTTGGTGGTAGACCTTGACATCTCAAAGTAGGACTTGCTAGATTTTTTTTTGAATCAAGAATGACTGATGCACTTATCAACTGGTGATGGCGATTGAAAATAATGGTGAGGGGGAATTTCTGTCGTCTTTACATGTTTTGGGAAACAGAAGACAACATATAGAAAAAAGACTTTCTCTCTTTTTTTTTCGAAGACTCTTTTTTTTTTTTTAGAGAGAACGAAATCTCCCTTTTTTTGTTTTCTTTTTTTTTTTTTAAATAATCATTTTTTTATGAGATGTAATGATTACGCATTCTCTGACATCCTCTCAAGAGAGTAAATGACAAGAGTCAACTCCTTTTTAGCCCCGCAAAATTGTTAGTGGTACCAGAAAACAACAAGGGTTCCAAAATTGACACTGTGTTGAAAAGAGTTGTTTCCTGGAGATTTTATTCGACAAAAGAACATTCAAAGGTGCAAAGAGTCTTTGGAGGTGTATATACAAGGGTATTCTAGGTACTTACTTTTTACTAGAGACAATCATGGGTGCTTTCAATGATTTGGCCATCAATAAGATCTTGGATGGCACTTCTGAGCTTATAACACTTATCAGTGGGATGGCCACTGCTACGATGATACTCGCAATACTGAGAGTGGTCCCATGTGTCTGATAGCTTTGGTGGAGGTCGGTAGTTTTCCATCGGTTTCAAAACCCCTTGTGCCATTAAGCCTTGGAAAATCAGAGACATTGGGGCATTCAGTTCATCGTAATGCCTTCTTTTTGCTCGGTAGGGTCCTATGAGGTTCTTGTTGGCATTACTGCTTCCTTCAACAGAGTTGGCAGATTCATATGACCATGGCACACTACTATATTTACCCGGTGGAATTCTTTCAACCACATTGACTTCTTCCGAAGACTCTTCGTCTGATTCAGAGTCACAGAGTGAAATTGGGGTGTATGTGCATCAATCTCTAGGGATCCCTGCATTTATTTCTTCATCAATACGAATTCTATCTCCACTATTTCTTTAAAATTGCTATAAGGGAGATACCGCATGCGCCCTAGGTAAATGGCTGGAGGTTTTTGATGAACACTCGCATGATGATTCAGATCGGTCCGTCTGCAGTCCGGGCGACTTTATCCTTCCATCCGGCCGCAAATTCTAATGTTTCATTTTTCTTTGGGTGCATGCCTCAAGTTCCCTTTTATTTTCAGTGGTGGTATTGTCTTTGTACCTTTCCAGGAACCCTTCAGCTATTTGGTCCCAAGTGCCCATGGTGCTATCATCTGCTAGCATTAACCATTGCTTAGCAGCCCCTATTAAGGTGAGGTGAAAATTGGAGGCCATGGCTTCGAAGCTAGCCCCTCTTGACTGCATGCCAGTAGAGTAAGATTTTAGGTGAGAGATAGGGCATCCAGTCCCATCGAATTTTTCTATGTCGGGCATTTTGAAATTGGGGTAGTATGGTCAAGGTTTTAGCATTAATGCCTTCATAGAAAATTTTTCTTTGTCCGTGGCTTCAGCATCATACTTTCAAGTTCTCCATGCCTCCATTTGGTGGAGGGGAGTTGATTTGGTATATGCCGTAGGACTAGGAAAGGCCGGATTAGCTCGCCGTGTATTTTATAAGGATTTTGAGGAGGCATTGGTAAGGCCTGTAAGGATTTTGATTTTGGCTAGGATTTGGGTTTGGATGATAAGGATTTTGGGTTGATATAAATTTTGGGTCGATGGAGGATAGGATGGAGGTTGATATTGGGTGGTAGGGATTTGTGGAGGATTTGATTGGGAGTAGTGGCATTATTTGGAGGGTTAGTGTTTGGCCTGAAATTGGGTTTGGAGGCACATGGAGGGTTGATGCTTCCTCGTGGGACCCAGAAGAGGATTACCTACCGGATTTTAAATTTTTGCACCAGATTAGCAATTTGACTTATCGCTGCACCCAACTTTGGTTTAACCATTCCCTGATTGCCGGAGCTCCAGCCGCCCCCTCAAGCCTCGGATCTACTCATGGCGGGTCCGTTACTACCGCCATTCTCGCTTAAAATCGCATCTCCTCGATCACCGCTTCTTTCTGACCAAATCATACTCCTCCTCATCTGATGACTATTTTCCGTGATCAACCGCAAGATTATTCTCGTTTCTTCCAAATTGGCCAGTTTTTGAGGAAAATGGGGGCTCGAGGTATTTAAGGCGGGCCGAGGCTTTCGCTTGGAGTACACTGCGGCCTTTTTTATTAGTATATCTTATTATTACTTATTTGTTCCCTACATTGACCTGATAAGCACCTCGCTTTATTTTGATAGCCTCGTGACTTTTCCTCGAATAAAGGATTCTTTCTCCAAAGTATGGACCAACGTGATTCCACCTCGCTTTTCGACTCTGTCAGATCGATCGTCCTGTGCAAGGGCCTATACTTCCAGATCCACCATCCGAAATGGTCTAGGTTGAGCATCCGAGAATTATAAGTCGCCCTGCTTGTGATTTATATTTATATATTATTTTGCATGCGCACTTATTATTATTTATTTTTTGAACTTGCGCATTTTTTTATAGATATTTTTTTTGATAATAATTTTTTGGATAGGCTGACCCGTTGAATTCAAAGATGCAAACTCTACGCCGATCCGTGAAGTGTCCCGAAAAATATATGCATT
>JABEVN020001187.1:0-25997 GCA_013146195.2 Codonopsis lanceolata | reverse complement strand
TACAAAGAATCTACCATGATGGAAACCATCAATATTCGGCAACTACCGAACGCCGAGCAAGATAATAATGAGCCTGTAGCCTCCTCTAAGGGAGAAAATTTATCGAGCCAGATCTGGAGCCAACAATTCGCTCCAGACTCTTTGCCCTGTTTTGCAACCACCATCATCTCGACCGGCCCCATGGGATGTATCACGAGACGGGATGGGGCATGAGGGACCATCCGAACAAGGTGCCCCGTGAAAATCAAGAATGAAAAGCCTGCACTGCCAAAAAAAAGAAAAAAATAAATATGTTGTATAAAAAAATAGTGATGAAAAAATGATGATAAAAATGAATGATAAATAAAAAGGCAGAAAGGCATGTATTCTCCCACGCTGGGCAAACCTATTCAGGTCATGAATCATTCCTACTGTCTCATCCATAAGCATACAACTCAAATGTCCCAATCCTCAATCAGATCCGATCAAAGTCTGCAGATTCTGAGGCCCTCGTGGTGACAAGAGTTAGCGAAAAGCTAAGCGAGGAGGAAAAAGAAAAGAAAGGCTCGGGCTACCCGAGTAATGGCGACCTCATCATCAGCTGATACATGCATGGCATTATTGCGGAGCCAGTGTCGAACGCTGCTAATATAAATCTCGTCCGACGACTTGAAGCGAGGCTCGAAGCCCAGGAGGAGCCCATGATCTCCTCCCTACTGTGTCGAGAGTGAAGTCCAAAGCCAAGGTCTCCCCTATGCCGTAGGGATTCGTAAAGAAAGTGCAAGGGGTCATGGTTGCCTCCCCCCAGCTGAAGTGGAAAGTGTGGGTGGTGTCCCACCAGAAGTCCCGGAGCACGTCAAAAATAGGGAGAAAGCTGGTAAAGTGAGAAAAAAAATGCAGAAAGGTACCAAAGCCCGAGCCTTCTACCAGCAATTGGGCATCTTTGGGTAACATGGTATAAATATCGTCTACATCACGATAAGATACCCGGACCCTATCCAGCTCCCTGCGAACCTAAAAGAAAAAAAATGAGGTAAGTTCTCTATCCTTATCTATACAATTCTTTAAGTAAATAATGAACATATCACATGTTTTATACTTCATGTTTTATAAATTCTTTTAGCAAAAATAAATAAAAATAATTCTTTAAATTGTCACATACTATTTTCATACATGTAAATAAAAAAAAAATCATTCTTTTTCAAAATCCATAAAAAATTCATTCATAAAAAAAAAAATCAAATCATAAAAAAAAAACAAACAATTCATATATGTAATTAATTTTGCATCTCAACGTACATATTATAACTGCATTTGTCATGTGCATAATAAAATGTGAAAAATCCATGCATCATCTCATACGTGTTCTACATTGCATCTGTATCAAATAAAATAATTCATGCATTCATATTATGCATTTCATTTGTCCAATAAGCTGCCATAGAGGTACGACAAAGAGAAGGTAAAATATCACCAATCATCAAAATAAATATCTTTGTGGTATTTACTATACCCCTGCAGCATTTGCATGCTAGGAAAATGAATCTGAGGGCATGAAAAATATCTGTTTCGTCCTGTTTTTATCCGAAAATATGCCCGAAAAGTGTTTCGGAAAAATTAAATTTATATTCCGAATATTCCGTTTCGCGATTCTATTGCATGCAAAAATATGGTTTAGTGTAAAACATGCATCATATAGCCCCAGTTGCATTTAGAACATAAATCATGCATAGTAGGGTCAAATAGTGATCACTATTTCAAATCATGCATCGCAAAAATAAATCATAGAAATTACATACATTATCACTCAATTACATCATTTAGGCATAAATAGGACATGCATATACATCACTAACAAAGTCAAGAGTGCTCCAAAAGTCCCAAACAAGGTGAATTTAGCGATCCGAAAATAGCCGTGAAAATTGCTTGAAAAGAGAAATCTTACAGTGGTTGGGGAAGATTGAGATGGGTGTCCCGATCTCGCCAAAGTTGCCCCAATCATCCTTGAGTACGTATAATTTAGCCGATTCCAACCAAGCTAGGAGGTTCTCTCCTCCTACCGCCGCATTCGCACATCTGCCTTTCCCTTCCCGGATCGTGGAAGAAGAAGCCATCTCGCTAAGTAAAACACTGAGATTGGCGGAAGAAAATCGAGAAAAGGAGCGAAAATGAAGAAAATAAAAAGAAGACAAAGAAAAAGCAAGAACTATGGCGGCGACGAGCAAAGCAGAATGAACAAAGAAAGGGAAAGAGAAAGAAGAAGCAAGGGCTTCTTTCTTTGTCATGAATTCCCGTCCACTTAAGGGAGGAAAGGGAATTTTCCCTTTTCCCTCCAAAGTTTGCAAAAGACTCGATCCTCGAATTTCAAAGTTCTCAAATGGTCCCTCGAGCCAATGTAAAGTTAACAAAGTTAGTCTTGTTAACCAAAATTTGCGACCATTCACCAAAGGACAAAGGAGATGACATTCCCAAAGCAGATCAAAAGAAAGAAAGAAAAAAAAAGAAAAAAAAAAAAAGAAAAGAAAGAAAAAAGAAAAGAATGAAAAAAGAAAAAAAAAAGAAAGAAAAAAAAGAAATAAAGAAAGAAATCAAAAGAAGAAAGAAAAAAAAAGAAAAGAAAAATCAAAAGAAAAGAAAAAAGCAAGCCAAAATAAAATTCCCAAATCAGCCGAACTACGCTTGGTCCGATTCCTGAAAAGGATACGTGAGCGCGCCATCAAGAGTCCGATCGCATCACAACCATAAACAAAAAAAAAAAAGAGAAAGTTCCCCAAAGAAAGAGTGGCGTAAATGTCGAATCACCGACCGGCGCCCACCCGGCAAAAAAAGGTAAGTCGCACAAGATTCCTACCTCGACTTTAGAATAATTTCCTTTTAGGAAAATTTGAAAAATTTGCTTTGTTTTTCAAAAAAACTCTTTTTCAAAATGAGTTTTGATTTCAAAACACAAAAAAAAGAGGAATATTTCAAAACACAAAAAAGAGGAATATTTCAAAACACAAAAAAGAGGAATATTTGAAAAGAAAAAAAACAAAAACAGGAGAAGAAGAAAAGAGAAAGGAAAAAGAATATTTTCCACTTCACAATTTTCGAAAATACTTGAAGAATGATCAATTGCCGTGCTCGGCGACGGATCTTTAGTCAAGCACAATTTTCGATATTCGAAATTTTTCGGGCTATGTCTGAAACAAGATAGCGATCAAGGCCTGACATACCAAGAAAATTTTTCTTAACACATTTCAATGACGAGGTATTGACCGGTTGAAATTGTGGTAACGTAAAAGCAATTCGCAGTGCGCGACGGATTTTAGTCAAGCACAATTTTCTCGATATTTGAAAGTTTTCGGATTATGTCCTGGAAACAAGACAAATGATCAAGGCCCGTATTAATTAGAAAATTTTTCTTAACACGCTTCAACTACAAGGTCTTTACCGGTTGAAAGGTGGTAAATGTAAAAACATTCAAATCTTCATACCAGTATTTGACAACGGTTTCGACCTAAGAATACGGCTTTTTCGAAACACAAAAATCTTTTTCCTCAGGCATTCACATCTCGCTCAAAACTGCGATAACCTTTTATAACCGGCTAAAAATGTCTAGGTTATAGAGTTTGGATAGTATGTTCCTGTGCATTATAACTGCTACCAATTGCATTCTCCCATTCTTAATTGAACGAAATTGGAGAGTCTCTCGTTTATCAACGATGTTCGCCTACTCAAGCAAGTCGAAAGGTTACCCGTATACTCCGTTGATCGCTGAGGCCTCAGACACCCCACCTCTGCACTCTCGGTATGTGACCGACATAAAATATCAAGAATCGTTAAAACTTAACGAATGTCAAGTTGCGTAAGTCAAAAATGCGAAAGGAAAAGCAGATGCGCGAATCTGAATCGTGGGGGAAAGTGTCAAATTTTGAAACTTTCAAAGCTGTCCTGGTGCCGCCAGAGGCTTGGTGCCGCACTGCATAGCTTGGCCGCACTCAAGCAGTCCTTCATGCCTCTCTTAAATCAAATGAGTACAAGTCCGTGGTACCTGCACAAGCGGCCGATGCACAAAGAAGAAATCAACAAATTCCCACCTGCCCTCTGGCTTCAACTATAAATAGAGACCCCCGGCCTCTCATTTGCGCTTGTTCGCTTACGCGAATTTTTATCGCAAGCAAGCTCGCTTCTCGCGATCCTTCGATACACTTAGACGAGAGGTGCGAGATAGGTGAGCGAAGCCCCTAAAATCTCCAAACCCCGTCCAAACTCGCCAAATCAAAACCCATAGGTTATAAGTGATCCCTAGCCTAGTTGTTAGGTATCCACCTCAAATCCCCAAATTCAAAATCCCAAAGTAAGTCGCTACTCCGCCCGAGTAACGAGAAAAAAAGTCAATAATTAAGTCTAGGTTCCGCCCAACCAAAAGGCCAAAACCTACCAAATAAAGCCGCCACTCGCCCGAGTTGATAAGCCCACACTTCAAAAAAACACACACACACACAACAACAACAACAACAAAAAGACTCCTCTCCCGAGGAGGACAGAGAAGACACCACCGCTCTAAAAGGTAATACCTTTAAGAGCGTATTTTTATTTCATTTGTATTTTTTCCTTTTATTTATTTTCAAAAGTTGTATTTTAAATCCGCACAATGTAGCCAATATAAGCCGTAGTCGCCCGGATTAGATTAGGAAATATTATGTAAAAGAGCCGTTATAATGGCCAAATATTCTTAAATGTGTTTGTAATTATTGGAAGGAGGCGAGTCCGAAAATAATAGCCACGAATGTATCTGCTTAATTTTCCCTTGTCAAAATAAGACCTTATTTATTTGCTAGATTAATATAACAATGAGCATACTTCACCAAAGACGTTTTGAGATCGAAAGGGCGAGTTGGGTGCCTAGCACCTTCCCAACTCGTAACTTAGCCCCGAACCCGCTTAAAATCTCTCGGTTTTTTTCGGTTTTCCTTTATTTTTGCCTTAAAATAAAGGTGGCGACTCTAAAACTTTCAGATCCAAGTGGGGCCTCGCAACATTCCTCTTTGCACTTTCCCTGTTTCTCCCTAAAAAAGGGAGATACGGAATGGAGGGTGATGTATTCCCATATCCCGGTATCCCTAAACAAGGGATAACTTGATGCTGGAAACCCATAGCTCCCATAGCAACCGATTGGGCCATAAGGCTATTTTAATAAATCCATAAGTGGGGGCGCCGCAATATCTTTTCTTGCACTTCTATTTTCCTCGAAAAATAAAAGGGAGAATGAGAATGGAAAGGTAATGCATTCCCATATCTTGTTATCCCCGAAATAAGTGATAACCTGACATGAGGAAACCTTTAGTTCCCATTTTGGATACAAAATCCACTCAGGGCAACCGAGGCATATTCCAACGTGCTAATATAGACAACACTCCTCTCGCACTTTGGATTTCGCTCTTCCCTAAACAAGGGACTGTGGAACGAGAGCAAGTGGTGTCCCAAGATCCGCACGCACGCCAAGCACTCCATCCATATGGGCGCTGGAGCACATCCCGGGAACCTCACACCAGGATGACCGCCACATTTGCCTTCATGTATTTCTCCCAAAATGCCTTCAGTCATCTCTGGTCGCACGCATCTCAACAATGGCCGGGTATAGGACCACCTATAAAGTATGTTATCTAAAATAACATACCGGCATGACCGCTTCTGAATGGTTCTGGCTTCCGTCTTATCCTCGGGTAGGGTCCCCTGCTCGATATAAGCCTTCAAATCATCTATCCAACATTTTGGAAGCCGGCTCGATGTCCATGATCACCTCCTTTTCTATAACAGGAACCTCTAAATGCTCGATCATGACTCCCGGGTGCAAAGACTGAATTTCATCTTCAGCCATCTTGGATAAGTAATCGGCCCGTATGTTATCTTCACGAGCAATTCGCACCAATTCCCAGTAATCGAAGTCCTTTAAAATCTCTTTTACCATTGCGCAGTAACGAACCAAAACTGGATGATGAACCGCATAATCACCACTAACTTGATTTACCACCAACTGGGAATCACAATATACAATCACTTCTCGCACTCCCACATCCTGCGCGAGCTCGAGCCCTGCGATCAATGCTTCATACTCGACCTGGTTGTTTGAAGCTGGAAACTTAAAGCGCAATGCTTTTTCAAACTCTACATCCTGCTCGGGTGGAACCAACACCAACCCGGCCCCACTCCCAAACCTACTAGCCTAACCATCAACATGTAACTCCCAACAATACTCTGGCCGGGGTTTTGGACTTGGTGTACTTGCCGATGTTGTTTTGGATGATACCTCCTCCTCGCAGGAATCCTTAAAGCTTGTCTCAGTCATAAAGTCTGCTAAAGCCTGTGCCTTAATTGCTCGCCGAGGCTGATAATCGATATCAAACTCAGTTAGTTCGATCGACCAAGTGAGTAGACGACCAAAAGTATCTGGCTTGTGCAGGATCTTTCTAAGACCAGTGTATACAACAATCGAATGTGCAGAAAAATAAGCTTGAAGTTTCCGAGCAGCAATGACAAGCGAATAAGCCAACTTTTCTGCATTAAAATACCATCCCTCAACAGCAGTGAGGGCTTTGGACACATAGTAAATGCACTTTGAACATTACATTCCTCCCTAATCAACACAATGCCATACCGCTTCCTCAGAGTCGCTAGATACACAAACAATTTTTCACCAAGGACCGGGCTGCTCAGCAAAGGAGGACTCCCCAGGTACTTCACTAGCTCCTCGAAGGCCTTCTGACACTCAGGTGTCTACTCAAACCCTTTGTTCCCACGAAGAACCTTGAAAAATGGCAGGCACCTTTCCGTCGACCTAGAAATGAAGCGACCAATGGCTATCACCGTACCATTAAGCTGTTTCACATCTTTGATGCATCGAGGAAGCTTCATTGTAACCAATGCCTTCATCTTCTCAGGATTAGCCTCAATGCCCCTCTCAGTCACCATGAATCCCAGGAACTTGCCCGCCTTCACCCCGAACACACACTTGCTCGGGTTCAGCTTCATGTTATTTTTCCTGAGGTTGGCAAAGGTTTCACCCAAGTCCACTGTATGTTCGTGCCACTTGGTCTTCACCACCATGCCATCGATGTAAGCTTCAACATTCCTCTCGATCCGCGAGTTGAATATCTTGTTCACCATTCTTTGATAAGTGACTCCTGCATTTTTCAGACCAAACGACATCATCTTGTAACAATACAGCCCCCCTGCTGCTCGGAAAGCTGTCAGAGCCTTATCCTGCTCATTCATCTTGACTTGGTGATACCTAGAATAGGCATCAATAAAACTGAGGAGCTCAAATCCTGCTATGGCGTCCACCAGCTTGTCAATTCGTGGCAAAGGATAGCAATCCTTCGGGCAAGCCTTATTCAAATTTGTGAAATCCACGCACATCCGCCATTTTCCGTTGGATTTCTTAACCATAATTACATTAGCCAACCAAGTTGGGTAATGTATCTCCTCGATTATGTCCGCGTTGAGCAGCTTCTCAACCTCCTCCTTGATCGCTTGATCTTTCTCAACAGAGTAAATCTTGGGCTGCTGCTGGATTGGCCGAAAAGCAGGATCCACATTAAGTCGATGCAAAGCCACGGTTTCACTTACCCCTTGCATGTCCTCTGGCCTCCAGGAAAAAATATCCAAGCTATCTTACAGCTGTTTGATCAGGTTTGCACGAGCTTCTATTGACAAAGCCTTTCCGATTTTTATTTTCTGCTCGGGGTAGGCAGAATTGATAATCACCTCCTCGAGCTCGTCCTGAGCCGTAAATTCTGGCTCATCTCGCATTTGGAGTGTATCACACTCCACCTTTTCTTCTTTCTCAGCTTGAACCTCAACCGTATCAAGCTGATCTACATACATGTCCTCGACTTGCTTCATTAGTTCCTCCGACGTCAATGCTGGCAAAAGATCATCAAGACTCTCACTAGCCTTCTCTGAATTCATTCTTGCCTCATCATGCTGTTCAACCTGCTCCCCCGACTTCAATGTCGGCAAGGAGCAAATGCTCTCGCCACCAGTCTGACTCACAGGCAAACTTACACCAACCTCATGCTCGTCCAGCTCCCCCGACTTCAATGTCGGCAAAGAACTAGCATCCATCTCAGGATCTTCAATCACCATGGCTATTACTGATGGCCCCACAGTCACATGAGATGTTTCCTTGGTACTGATAGTTATTTTCTGCTCGCCGTCCTCCAGGGTCAACTTCTGTTTCTTCCTTTGGCTATCGCGCACATACTCAAGCATTGCTTGGGGCTGACTTTTCAATACACCTACTCCCTGATCAGTATAGAACTTAGCCCGTTGGTGTGGGATAGATGCAACCATCTGGACTTTAGTCATACTCGGAACGCCCAGGATAATGTTATAAGGAAACTTTAAATCGATCACCATGAAAGTGATCTTCTCAATTCGCGTCCGGCTCCCTTCACCAATAAACACCTCTAACTCGACCGTGCCCTTAACCGGCACCTTATGATTAGTGAATCCCTCCAATGTTCCGGCATATGGCCTAAGTCGATCATCACTCAGCCCCAAGCCCTGAAAGTATGAGTAATACATCACATCTCGACAAGCACCGATGTCAACCAAGATTCTGTGTACGACCCAGCCATCCACCAAGGCCTAAACGATCAGGGACTGCTCGCCCGCCACATTACTCGTCAACTCGCTGCGAGTAAATTGTATAGCTTCCTCTCCAGCCTGCAAAGTAGTTGGGCGATCCACCACCTTCGACAAAGAATAAATTTTTTTACCGAGTTGGGTCGGAGTGGGCTCTTCATCCATTATTACATTGATTACCCCTCTGATCGGTGGGGCATCTCTCCGGGGAGCATTCCCCCTGTTTCCTCCGTCTCTCTTGAAGTGGTCTAACCGTCCTTCATTGATTAATTTTTGAATGGCCTTCTTTAGCGGCCAACATTCCTCTATTGTGTGCCCATAATCGTCATGATATGCACATCCCTTAGTCTTATCCCGAGCATCAGGTGTCTCTGGATTCATGCGAGGTGGGCGGGGAAGCTCATCTCTTATTTCGTACATGATATCCTCGCGCAACGTATTGAGCGGGGTAAGATCTGCCTTGCGAAGAAATTCCCTTGGTCGATCATATCGTGACTTACCCTTATTATAGCCTCCGCCCACAGCCTGACCATTCCCCTTGGAATTTCCAGCAGCATCATTACTCTCTTTTTTCTTCTCCATTTTTGTCGTCTCTCCGGCACACCATTTTTGAGCCCGCATCAACATTTCGACTTGCGTTTTGGGCTCACGCATGCTCAACTCCGATCGCAGTCCACCTTCACCCTCGAGCAAACCCGTCTCAAAGCACAATGTAACCACCTGCTCGGTCAATCCTGGTACTTGCTCCAATACTTTAGTAAATCTCTCCAAATAACTAGCTGTGGACTCATGAGCGCCCTGCTTAACCTTCGACAAATCAGCCCTTGTCTTTACCAGTGTTCCCGCAGTGCCGAAATCTGCCAAAAACGTTGCTCGCAAATCAGCCCAATTATTAATTGACCGATGCGGCAGAGCTCCCATCCATGCCAAAGCCTTCCCTTGCAATGCTCCTACGAAAGCTCGAATTTTCAACGCCTCATCCGAAGTCACTAAGCCTATTTGTGACTTAAACGACATTAGCGAGTCTCTAGCCTTTGTTTTCCTAGTATATTCCTTAATATTTGGGAAAATTAACCCCTGTGCTGGCGGTGCATTGTCAATCCACGGTGCTAGCGGGCTAGCTGAAGTGCCCAAGAAGTTTCCATCCAAAGCTTTTCCCTACTCCCATGCCACCATACGACGTTTCAGCTCTTCAAAATCCTGCATATTTATGGTTGTAGGCAAACCACCCCCGGGCTGAGGCTGTACCACAGGTATAGGAGGGACCTGTGGGGGACCCATAGCTCCAACAGCTTGAGTTACCCCCACAGCCTGCGCCATCTGAACCTGAGGCACCCCAGCGAGCTGAGCAGCTGGTGCAGCTGGTTGGTGCAAATCCCCTTTTTCTTGAGAATGATGAGATAAATGCCCACGGGATCTCCTGGGAGATGGAGTTCTGTGTCGACGAGCATAAGATCCCCTTGGTGATGGGGAACGATGACTACGAGCACGCGATCGTCGTGGCGAAGGCGAACGAAGCCTGCGAGTATGAGACCTTCGTGGGGAAGGTGATTGTCGACGACGACGGGACTGTGCTGAATCCTCCCCGAATCGTGGTCACAACCGTGAATGAACGCTGGGCACGACCCTGTAGCTAGCCTTACTCCCTTCTGGCTGATCGCATCCCTTTGACCCCTGTGCACGTGGGTGAGAAGGAATGATCAATGGATTTAACTGATTACCCCCAGTTCGAGAAACACCTGCAACTTGGCTTGGAACTGACAAAGCTGGTAAAGGGTCCACCTCAATGGGTAAAGGCGGTTTACCCATGGCAATCAACTGCAGATTCAGTTGATGCATTTGCCCCAAGTATATAGCCCTTTGACGAAGAGCTTCCTCCCTAAACTCATGCGCCAATCCAACTGCTGCCACGACACTTCTAGCCAAAGAATCCACTCCACGCCTTTGGTTCAATTGATGACGAGCATCATGTGGAAGTGGATTGTTCCCAGCCAACTGATTAAGACTTGGGGTTGGTTGTACCTCTTCCCGGCGACTTCCACTAACACCATTAACGCCATTTTCCGCCATTATCAAAGCTTACCAAGGACAAATATGAAGTCACGAAAAACTGCTACCGTAAAACTAATACGGTTCCCGGCAACGGAACCAACTGATGCGTCCAAAATCTTCTGGATGCACTGGATCAGTCCAATCATGATACCTGGCTTTCAACGTATCCAATAATCCTTGAAGCCCAACTCTGTAAAAACACCAACAAGCTGTGAACTAGGCAGTGACACTCCCTGCAAAAGCCCTCTGGCGTGTGAATCAGTATAAAAATGCCAGAGAGTATGTATTTTGGCAGAGTTTTAGCTAGTAGTATAAAATCACGTACCTTTCCCCTTCATTTTCCAGGGATTTTATAGCTGCCGGAGAGCATAACTGCTCATAATTGCCCACTAACATTCATGGCATTAATGGCGGGCATATTAACTGCCCCATTAACTATACCATTAATCCCAATGGCTAAACAAAGAATTATCCGGACATAACCGTCCTCAACCGCCATCAATGTCAAATTAACGAGCATAACACATCATGCTCGCTGGTCAAGCCCCCACCTCGTTAATATCTCTTGCTCGCCGAAGACCAAGGTCTTGCTCGGGATACACAAGAACTGTTTCATCCTTTCCTCGTAGCTTTGACTTTTAGATGCTCGTATAGTGGTTGAATGGGGTTCACGTGCACGTGACTCGCGGCTTGGGCCGAGTAGCTCAGTAGGAAAAAAAAAAGAATGGTGTATCCCACTCCATTTTTAAAAAATATTTTAACTTTCCACACACATTTATATAATTTTTTAGAAAATTATAATTTATTTAAATTTTTATTAGGCTAAAATACATTTAGCACCCTCAAAGTTTACACTAAATTCCTAATATTTCCGTCGAGTTAACGCCCACAAGGAAATGTCAAAAACAATACTCCACACGTGGAAGATCACATGTTATTTAACGTGATTTTTCTAACAGTTGTCGCGGTTATGGTGGAAAATAGGAAAAAAAATTAACGTTATATACCATTATAAGACAAACCTTAGGTTGAGGACCTTGGGGTGCACTATGTTGGTAAATACTTTTGGGGGGATTGTAATTTGATATAATTATAAGTAAAACGTTATTTTTACAACTAATTATACTATTTTTTTTTACAACTAAGCGTTGAAAAATCGTAAAGTTGTTTTGGATAAAGACATTTTATCTTTTTACAAGGCTTAGTTGTAAGGAAAATTATAAAATTAGTTGTAAGGTTAATAATGTTTTATTTCTAATTTTTCTCATATTTAAATTTAAAGTAAAAAAAAAATGCATTACTCCCAAAAATGAAATTTAGAATTAATTTAATTTATTTTCTAATCCTTCACTTTCTTTCCATCAACCCCATCATTTATAGACTCACCACCATTACCACCACTATCATCTCAAATAACACCATTAACCAAATATTTTATTTTAGTTTATTTCTTTTTCTAATTTCTTACTCCTTTCTTCAAAGCAACTCATTTGCAAAAACCCATCAATTATAGGTACGCCACCACCACAACCTTAAATTTCACTTTTTACAAACCAAAATTAATTTTTTTGAATTTTGAATTTTTAAAATTGAAACCGAAACTCATATATTTATTTGAAAATCTCACAATGTTGTATTTCATCTAAACCACCATTGTTATCCCTATAATCGCCGTCAACACCACCCCTAACACCACCATCCTTGTAGTCGTCAGCACCATCATCACCACCACTAAGAAATGCATTCACCTCACCTTGCTCAAATGGCGATATAGAATCTCTTTAGCTTTCAATTAATCGGACTTCTTTCTTCGAATGTTCTCATTTCTTAGTTCCTATCCACTTTCGGTGTCAAATTACTAAGTAAATAGAGAATTTAATTTTAGGGTGGGACTATTTGAAAGGATGACGGGTGGTGACGGTCTCTTTCAATTAAAAGAGACTTGCAGTAGAAGAAAAGAAAGTCAGTGGAGGGGAATACATAGATTCTCACATGTAATTACCTCGGGTCCTATGAAGAGGGGGAAACAAGTTCAGACCAAAAGAAGTTAGTGGTTTGGAACCCAGTTTTGAAAATAAGTAAAATATGTTGAACCCAGTTATTTGTGATTACTAACAGTGATTTTATTTGTAATATTTATAAGTTAGGGACGAGTATAATAATTTTTAAGGCTGCTTGTAATAGTCCAAAAATTCAAAGAAGTAAACAATATATTTTAACTTTCTTTTCTAACAAAACGCACAGATTCATCAATTGATTCATCATTTTTTTCATCTTCTTGACATTATGATATATTTTCTTAACCCTTTTGTCTTAACTTATTCACGAGTAATAACTAAACACGCTACATATTTGCTTAATATCTCGATACTCACCAACAAATCTATTATTACAATTTTCATATACATTTAATAATGTCTTTCCCGAACACATTTAAGAAAGTAAAACCGTATTATTTTTTAGTTTCGAATAATGTTTTAGCTAGTCTCTTGACTGAGTATACGTATTTTTGTTATTTTAGAAAATATTGAACGACATTTCTGCTAAGAAGATCAAAATACAAGACTAAATAAGTAGAATTCAAAAATGTAGGACGATATTTGTAATGATAATGGTATGAGGGGGAAACTGATAAGAAGATCAAAATACAAGACGAAATAAGTAGAATTCAAAAATGTAGGACATAACTTTAAAATATGTACAAGTCAAATGATCAAATTATTATTTAATTGTTCATGGAATTAATTAGCCTATGATAAATACTTGTTTTGACCTTAATTAATGGTGAGTGATTTATTATATTTAGAACTATTTTTGTCCAAACATTATTTTTTGTCATGCTAAATTTACTTGTTTTGTCCTTAATTATATAGTGGGTGATTTATTTGATGAAGGGTTATTTTTGTCAATCTATTAATTTGTAAAAAACAACCTTGCCTTTTATACGTAGAGAGAAGAGAGAAGAGATTCCTTCTTTAAAGACTTTTATTTCAATGGTTGATCTGCTTGTTTGTTTCTTTTGACTCTAATTCTTTGCGGACTACAAGACTATGACGAAAGTGCTCAGCAGGAAGACATGTGTACGATCTTTTCTTACTTCTGGATATCTTTGGTTCTTCTTGATATCAGTTAGAGTTTAATACAAATGAATATATTTGGTTTTTCTTTGGTTTTTCTTACCTTCTCGATATCTTGGGTTTCTGGCGTAGAACAGAAGCGTGTAATAAAACGGGTCTTGTTCGTAACACACAAATGGGTAAAAAGAGAATAAAGGTTTTGTTCGTTAACACATAAACTAACGAAATCAAGTGATCAAAAAGGAGTTTCTCCTTTGCTATTGGCGTGCCAATAAGAAATAAAAACGAATTGAATTGTATGAATCAAAAAAATTGTCTAAAACACACAAAACTGTCCCTTTATATAAAAGAGACCTGGTTACTAAACTAAATGACTCCTATTCCTATTCAACTTAGTTTTTCTAGAGACTACTTATTATTCTAATCTGTTTCTTAATACAATTAAACAAAACTATCTATTTTCTAAAAAAAACAAAAATGAAGCAAACATAATTAATGAGTTCCGTTGTCCTGCTTTTCCTTGTCCTCTGCTTGTGTTTGAGAATTGTTCAATGATTCTTTTCACGTCGGTTTCACCAGTGGACATTATCTCTCTACATCACCGCCCATTTTCTTGGACGAAGAGTTCTACTTCGCTTGGGATTGCGTAAGTTAACTCCAATTGAATGCAATGACTTTACGGTCATGGCCATGGCCATGGCCAGCTAGAAAAGCTCTACGGTCAATATTCAATTGCATGCACATCCGTGCTTTTCTTTTTCTTTGATACATAATTAAAATATTTGCTTAATTGAACATAATACTCTCCCATTCCTAAATTATCGTCATTTTTTTTCTTTTTTGTTCGTTTTAAAACAATTATTCACTTTGAAATTTACCTATCTGGAACATCACTTTTATCACTTTACCCTTACTTTTTCACCCTACTTTAATTATGTGCTACGTACACATGAGATTTAAAGGAAACTACACATTAAACCAATATTAATAATCCAGTAAAATATATTTTCTTAAACGATGCGCCGAATCAACCAGAACAATAAATTAGGGACGGAGGGAGTAAGTACTTAATAGGCCAAATTACAAATTTCTCTCAAAAGTATACTTCAAATTTCAGATCACTACCTGACATAAGGTTTGTTCCAATTTGGCACCTGATGTTATCATTTACACTAAATAGCTACTTAGGGCTAACTTTTGTGTAATACTCCCAATTTCACATTTGGTAGATGTAGGACTTGTGTGTGGTTTGTAAGGTGGCCATACATTACCTCTGAACACCAACATCATCCATATATTTTATTCGTGTGACGATAACCCAAGATGTGGCTTAATTGGGCTCTCGGGCTCGGGACGTTATATTTTATTAGTGAAAAAACGTTAAGTCAGACACACTTAAGTTAGGCCCTATATAGTTGTTTGGCACAAATAGCAACATCATGTACCAAATTGGGATAAAATTATGTTGGGTATTGATCATCTGGGATTGAGTATATACTTCGGAGGGAATTTGTAATTTGGCCTACTTAATATAACACCTATAAAATATTTAGTACAACATTTTTTAAAAAAATTAATGGACCAAATTGACCTTTGCCATTTTATGAGTCAATGAAAAAAAAATTAGGACCGATACAAGCCGGTCCCAATGCCTGAAACTTTATTTTTTTTTAGGATTGGTCCTAAACCGGTCCTAATGATTGATTGATTTATTTTATTTTTTTTGTAGAACCAATCCCAATGACTGAAAAAAAAAATTTCTAGGACTGGTCCTAAACCGGTCACAATGCTTGAATTTTTTCTTTTTTATTTTAGGATTGGTTCCAAACCGATCCTTATGCCTGAAAAAAAAATTGTTTTTTTAGGACTGCTCCCAAATTGGTCCCTATTCATTATTATTATTTTATTTTTTTAGGATTACTCACAAACCAGTCCCTATGCCTGAAATAAAAAAACATTTTTAATTAAGGGTAATATAATATTTTTATAATTAAAAGTGATATATTAAGTATTAAACAGATGTTGTATTAAGCATTCCCCATTTAGAAATATAGCCACAATAGATTCATAAAAACTTAATTAGGAGACATACTTCCCATAAGAGGAATGCTATCTTTGGTTTATCTTCTGGTGTAATTCCTAGTTGCCAAAAACCCGACTTAGATCCAACTTTGAGAAAACCTTTACATTGAATAAGAATTGAAACAAACATAAAATCATAACCTATTACAGCCTCCCTACCGAGCATAGCCACTGCATCCAACAACACTGCCAAAGTTGATAGTATTCCCAAACATTAAAACAACGTGGAATCAGAATGTATTGGATTCTCCGAACCGTTCGTAGTCTCCATGGGATTAATGAGTAAAGTGGGGAAACATACAAGAGGACGAGACATGCCCAAAGTCATTCCTAACCCTTCTTCCATTTCAACCTTTCCACCTCCATCAGTTTTCCAGTCAAAGCACTGGACCAACGTCGCGACTGTCACATGCATTACAATATGGGCAAGCCCAAGTCCAACACATCTTCTCCTTCCACTCCCAAACGGCAAAAAATTGAAATCATGGCCCTTCATATCAATTTGGCTCTCCAAAAATCTCTCCGGCCAAAATTTCGTTGGCATTTCCCAAGAATCTTCGTCTCGCATGATGGCATAGACATTAATGAGAATCCTAGAATCAGCTGGTATGTCATAGCCACTAATCTTACAATCCTCCCTGCATTTACGAGGAAATAGTGGAGCCGTTGGGTGTAAACGTAGGGTTTCTTTAATAACAGCCTTCAAGTAAGGGAGATTTGGAACATCAGATTCTCCAACTAGCCTACCCTTGCCAACAACTTTATTGATCTCCCTCCTAAGCTTTCTCCCCACATCTGGATTGTTAATGATCTCAGCTAGTACCCATTGGATCGTTTTACTTGTTGTATCGGTGCCCCCAACGAAGAGATCCTATTTCATCAATTACTCTATTAGTATGCCGAAAAAACATTTAAGATACTCTAAGCAAGTAGGAAAAACACCTTTTATAACCATAGTACTACATATTTTTATTTTGAGGTTTCCAAATTTGATCAATGCACAAATAATTATCGTGTAAATGAGACAAAAAAGGTTAACAAACGGAGAGAGAGACTAACCAGAAGAAAAGCCTTGACATTGTCCCTTGTTAGTTTAATTTCAGCATTTTCATCGTGCAAATTGTCGAGGAGAATGTCCATCATATCCTTCCTTTCTCTAAAACCACCATCTCTCTCCGTCTCCCGCTCCGTCAATAGCCTATCAACCAACCCATCATACCGCAACATTAATGCTTTAAGCCTTTTTCCAACACCAAGTAAATCAAACTTTTTAAGGGGGCCTAATATTTCTCCTAATGCTAACTTACCCGCAATTTCCGTCATCCCACTTAAGAACTCCATTATCTCTCCACTTTCGTCTATGCTTCCCGAGCATCGAGTGCTCATTGCCATCCTGCATATGATATTATTCGTGAAAGTCATTAGCTCGCTCCCTAAATTACACGACTCTCCATTTATGGAGCACTTAACAAGAACTTCCATCATCTTCAACTTTTCTTCATTCCGTATACAAGCAAACTGATTCAGCTGAGGAGCCGAGAGAATCTCCTCCATGCATATTTTTTTCAAGAAACGCCAGTACTTCCCATAGTCTGCAGTAACAAGAGAGGGCCCTTCATAGATGTTGTACTCCCTGGAACCAAAAGTCGGTCTAGACGAGAAAATTAAGTCATGAGTTTTAAGGATGTCTTTGGCAACACTCGCGTTGGAAACAACATATGATGTAGATGCGCCAACACGGATTTTCATGATCGGGCCGTAGCGAAAAGCTAAAGTTTGGAACGACTTGTGTATGTTGGACCTTAGAAGATGGATATGGCCGATAATCGGTAACCTCCAAGGGCTCGGCGGGTGTTTCCTCATAGTAGCATTTGGTTTGAAGAGATTCCTAAGGAATAATTGAACTAATAGAGTGGTAATGGAAGCCAGAAACAAGAGGAAGTAGAAAAACTGAGCATCTATGACTATGAGACTGGTCATTGTAGCTTACTTGATAAAAACCCTTGAAACGAAGATGTATTTTATAGAGAAAAGGGGGCCTTTCCTTTGTTAAGTGCCACTCCACATAACCAATATAAAAAGAGGTATATATTCCCGACATCCGTTGACATGAACAATCGGTGGGGATCTCATTTAATCGGTATCGGAAAAATTGTGTTTAGAGAATGAAATTGTGTATTTTGTGACACAAATTTCTTCACATGTCGTATGTGTAATGACAAGGGTAATTATGGAATCGTGTTCTACTCCGTGAGAACTTTGAAATCATATATTTATTTGTCCAATTTGGTGTTTGGATGAATAAGTTATGATTGATTAAAGTGTGGTTGTTGGAAGTGTGTTTATCCCACATTCGAAGATTAACAAAAACTTGAGTGGTTTATATACAAGTACTTTATGTGATAAAGCTAACAAATATATTATAGAGGCTCTCTCTCTTTCATGCCTAACGCTAAATTTGCTTGTTTAGACCAACCCATGTTTTTGTTAACTATTCTTTTATTTTTGTAACTCAAATATTTATAACAGACTTTATGGGTTGTTATTACCAACTTTAATAAGAGATATTATTTGTCTATTAATGATGGATTTATTTCATTATCAATGTGGTTATTTAATTAGTCTCTTGTCTACTCCAATAAAAGGAGATTATTTCCACAATTACAATATATGATTGAACACAGTCAAGAACAATCTCAATTTCTCCTCTGCATTCTGTATAACGTTGAGCGAATTCATTTGGCCTCCTGTTTTCTTATTGGTGATAAACACTACAAAAAAACAGGGCAACTGAAACAGATTTTTCGGTTGCAATTCAGGAAAATCAGTTTCAAATTGATGTTTGCAACGGAAAATGTCCGTAACAAAGTCCATAGCAATAAGCCTCGTCCCTAAATTGTGCAACCACTTTCTTCGGTTGCAAAAACCTACAACGGAAAAAAGTAGTTGTAGTTTCGGTTGCGATGTGTTTCCTAGGACATTTTTTATATCCGTTGCAAACAACAAGCGATTTATTTCGTTTCTAATTTGCAAGCGGTTTTTCTGTTTCAAATTTGTTACACATATAACTAAACTAGCAACTGAATTTTTCAGTTTTTAGTAGGCAACCTAATTTGCAACTGGTTTTTCTGTTTCAAATTTGTTACACATAGAACTGAACTAGCAACTGAATTTTTCAGTTTCAAGTAGGCAACCTAATTTGCAACGGGTTTTTTACGTTTCAAATTTGTTACACATAGAACTAAAGTAGCAACGAATTTTTCGGTTTCAAGTATGCAACCTAATTTGCAACGGTTTTTGTTTCAAATTTGTTACACATGGAACTAAACTAGCAAGCGAATTTTTTCGGTTTCAAGTATGCAACCTAATGTTTCGGTTGCAAAAGTCCGTTGTTGGTTTGTAACTAAATTTTTTTAAAAAATAAAAAACTTGCAACGAAAAATTCTGTTGCAGAATATTATTTTCTGAAAATAAAATATTACGAATATTATATATATAAATATTTATCAATTGTACGATTGGACATTTCATTTAAATTATCTTAAATCAAACAATTAAAGTCAACAAAGCTTCAAACATTACGTTCAAAATGAATTGGCAAAGCTGTCATACTAAACTGCTCGCCTTTGTTAAACTACATAGAATTGTCAAGTTGTCATACTTTAAACTAAATAGGAGCTCGTGGACGATGCTCGGAGCCTCTTAAGTCCTCGAATTGCGCATCTCTTGGAATTGCAAGCGGAAATCTTTTTTCATTTGTTCAAATTTAGCCTCATATTTGGAATTCATTTGTGCCTTGTGACTTCATCCCTCATTTTTTCAACTCTTTCGGTCAACTTATCTTCAAACTCTTTGGTGCTGAGTGAAATCTCCATTTGAGCAGCGTAGATGAGGAAATCGTGTCTTTGCTACTCAAGATCTCGATGCAGAACCGATGAACCAAAGCCGCATAAAGCGATTCTTTACAACTCCACGATACATCCACCCAATGTAGAATCAAAACCATCACCTTTCTTTTGAGCGGTTATAATTCTCCTAAAATGTAAAAAAAAAAAAGAATATTATAACTTTTCTATTTGCATTTTATAATTATAAATAATAAAAAGAACATTGAGATCAAAGATACATCTTTCAATAGCGATAGAGTATAATTAAATGTTTAGAGTGAACTAATAAAAGTAATAAAACATTTAGATTAAACTCACAAAGATTTTTTTGGACTTAGCATCCACAAACTCGCCGCTTCCTTGCTTTCTCTTGTGGGTTCTAAGGAAAACGTCATCTTCTGTGATCACTTTATCAGGATTCTTCTTTATCTGTAATGACAGAGAATAATAATTCCCTCTTATGTTCTATCACAATAAACAGAGTAACCTCAAAACATATTAAGTGTAGCAACCAAGATTGTACTAAAATGCAGAGCATATCCACAAAGACTATATAGACAATAGATAAACTCTCACCATCGCAAGCTCATGTGAGGCAAAACTCTTTGACCCCCCTGAATGTTTAGTTAATCCTAAGCCATTGCGGTCTGACTTACGATTTTTTCTTGCTTGTTCACATTTCTTCCTCGCCTTATCATTTGCATAAAATAGCAAATGCCGGTTCCATTCATGTTGCGTGCACCAAGATGGGTGCCCACTACGCGTGAATTGTTGTCGTCCCCTATGACACATCCGTTTGTACTGTTCAGAAGCCATCTTATTCCAAATTTTTCGAACTTGTCTTTCCGGATATGTTTCAATGCACTTGTAATGTCTCTGCAATTAGGAAGTTAAAAAAATGTTATAGTAAGAATAGATAAATTAACTAATTAATTGGATTGAATATGGAAATATTACATTCCATTCCTTGAAATAGTAATCTTTCATCTCCTCGGGTACTTTCTTCCATGTGGGACCATCTTCACCGACAACAAATTTTCCTTGAATTGCACTTGTTATTCCTCTAGCAACACAAGCAAACTTGATACCATCGTCCTGCTCTGGAACTACCAAGCTGAAACAAAATTAGACCAGCTCAGACATCTAAAAGAAAAACATATTCCAATCAATTTTTTCCTTTCTAGAAGTGGGAACTATGTATGTATATTTTTTGTATATATATTTTTTGTATGATTGTGTTTATGCTCTTTGATGTTTCCGGAGTCACAATTATCTGGAGACGTGCCTTAGTAAACGCCATCTTCTTGTTTACAGGTTTATTGGTGGATAGTAGTTCTCTTTTAGCTTATAGGTTATTCGATCCCACTACTAAGAAAATTGTAACCAGTAATGATATGGTGTTCCATGAAGATACAAATAGGAACTGTAAGAGGAATGAAGACGAAGTGAAGCTTGATGTATTTGATTGGGGAGATAGTGACTGTGAAGACGTAAAACATGATTTCAATGACATTGATAAGGTTGAAGAAGGTACAGAAGGCAGTCCAAATGAATCACCTGTTCAAACTGTGTTGCATGGAAATAACGAAGGAAGTTCATCTCCCTCTAGTCCATCTGACCAGAGAATTAGAAAACCACTTAGGTGGATGCTAGATTACGAAAGTGGAGAGGGTCTGTCAGATGAAGAAGATTTACAGAACCTACCGTTATTCGTTAAGAATTATTTTCTCAGGGAGGGTTTTAAAGGAGACAGTCATGACGGTTCGGAGAGCACTAAAGACGAATGAGAGGTTGACCACCACATCATTGCATGCAAGGGGAGCTCGCTCGATTGCCTTCAAGGTCCGACTCGTAATTCACTTCTGACCCCGTGTTCGATAGCTTAATTTGATCCTTCCCGTCCTCTTGATCTGAGGTTCGAAGAGTGATTCCCTTCTTCTTAGGTCTAATTACAATTCAATAACTTAAGAAATAGCTTCCAGTAGCTGGCCCAATAATAGCAGTCCAAGAGCCCTCCTTTTCCGAGGTTTTCTATGAACTGTAAAATCCGCTGGGAAAGGCGAAAAAATTCAAACTTTCTAGGTTTACCACGATTTAGATAGTCCTACTTTCTGAAGTGAGATAGCCGATCAAGCAGACCAACTCGCGCAAGTCTTATCATATCCTAGCAGACCCAAACGGAGATTTCTTATCAAGTAGAAAAAAAGAATTGGTGGGGCTTTGGTGGAATGACTTCTTTAGCTTATGCACTGGCAAGGTTGAAACTGCTTGAGGTTAAGCCAAGTTTGTGCCAGGATTGGCTTTAGGCAAGAATCTGCCCCTTTCTCTCTTTTTACAGCCTCGTGGACGGACGCGCGAACGTATTAAGCAATATAATCGAGAAGTAAAGATTTTAAATACCGGTTCTAGCCATTTCCTTCCTCCGATTTCATTGAACCTGAACGGGGAAGAAATACTACCTGCTTCTAATAAGAAAATACAAGAGGAAGAGAAGCACTTCTTCCTAGGTTAAAGCTGGCTTCGAGACTTCTTATACCTTCTTTATGGATTTATGGACTAACTTTCTTTTTCAGATCCAATTTCATCGCCCCTCGCGAATCTCCTCTTTCTCGATTTTTTAGACAGGCATTTTTGGTCCAATCGTTCATGCAAGCAAGAATCTCCCTTTTCTGGTACAGAATTTAGGCATTGGCACGATCGCTTATTGCAGCCTTTGGTGAATAACATGTGGAGGCTCCACCACCCCTAAGAGTGTTCTTGGCAAAGATATTTGGTGGAGTTAAGGGCCTTGTAGAAGCTCGACTCAAGTCCCTCAGTAAGAAATGTTGTCTTGACTATTCCCTCGTTGCATTTAGTCCGCTTTTTAATGACACCTCGATCGAAGCTTGTGCAATGGCGGGACTTCATGTCCTAAGATTGATGCCTCGAACCAACGTACTCATTGCTCGTTATATGCACAAAACCGCATGATAATATGGGTGGAAGTGAAAAACTTGCTCTAGTTTTCAATATGGGTGCCGGGTATTGTGATGTAGCCATAATCGCAATCGCTGGGAGTTTCACAAATAAAAGCCTTAGCCGGCAAGATTATTGGAGGTGAAGACTTGCTTCAAAATATGATGCATCATCTTTTACCTCGATATGGATACTGCTGAGTCATGGCATAAATGAGATAACAAACATGGGGTTGCTTCGAGTTGCAACTCAGAAGTGATACACAAGTTTCGCCTCAAGCCAATGCGCAAATTGACATTGACCTAAAAACGAGAATAAAGATATGCAAGGTCTTCGACGGGGAGGAATTTGAGGAAGTGAACAAAGAAGTTTTTGAAAAATGCTCGTCTCTCATAAAACAATGTTTGCATGATGCAAAGGTGGGAGCGAGAAGATCTACACGATGTAATTCTTGTTGGTGGTTGTTCAAATATTCCCAAAGTAATGGATATCGTAACCAAAGCATTCAAAAAAAAATGAGATCTATTCGGTATTAACCCATTGGAGGCTGCAGTTGGGGCCGAAACACTTGAAGGAGCAGTGGCTTCGGGATTAGCGATTCTTTTGGAAGTTTGGACTTGCTAACAATTCAAGTAACACCACCAGTATTTGGATTCAAGCCGATGATGCCAATTCATACCAATCATATCTCGAAATACAACTATGCCCGAGGAGAGACTTGTATTTCACTCATCGCTCGTGATAACCAAGCCGGGCATTGATTGTTGTCTGAAGGTGAGGAGAACACATAGAAAAGAATCATTTTTGGGTTATTTCAAGATTGTAGGGATACCACCAGCTCCAAAAGGTGTTCCAGAGATAAATGTGTGTATGGACATCGATGCTTCAAATGTGCTTAGAGTTCTAGCTGGGGTCAAAATACCCGGCGGGGCACCAAGTCAAGTGTGTCCTTTTATGGAAGTGAGGATGCCAACAGTTGACGATGGGCATGGTTAGTGTGCAGATGCTTTGCACAGAACTTATGGGTCTACTCTAGACTTGGTAACGATTCAGAAGAAGATACCTCAGTTTGTGGCAGTTTGAAGATCAGATTAGATCTTATTGGCATGAACATCCGATAAGGACATCGGACTCTCCTAGTGGGGGAGAGTTTGTAAGCACTTAAGTGTTGAGTGCAGCCATGGCATGTGCGGGGCATGTCATGGGATTGTGTTGGCATTGTGTTGGGCAGCAACGATGCAAGTTACGGCTGCGATGGACAGAAACAATGACATAGATTCTCTGGGGACAGTAAACCGGTTGATCAATGTGCTTGGCAGATTCGAGTTGCCGAGATTCAGTTGTGGATTTGTGCAGCTTCACAAACAAAAGCCGACGATTGACAGAATCAGTGCCGGAAGCAGATTAGTTCGCAGGCGGCAAACAAGCAGTGATTTAGGACACAAAAGCGCCACAGATTCGGCCCGTCTCGATTATGGCGATTGTTAGTCTCTTGTGCGCAAATCATTTAAATTGTTGTCTTTAAACTGCTTTTGATACAGTGCGGCGTGAGTTAGCCACGAAAACGTCTTTGTATTCCTTAGTATTATGTAGTAATATAAGGTTGGGTTTGAACCTGTAATTGTTTGGTTGCATTTTTGTTTCCTTTGCAGTAGTTTCTTCTCCCGCAAGATCTCCAATGATGAAAGTTATGATAACTGATGCAAGAACAAGTACCATACAAGGAGCAAAAGAGGAGGAAATTATGGGAGAGGATGCACTCCCAAATCAGCATAAGGCTGCAATTGCATCGCCTTTGCATTTTGATGTGGGTCGTTATTTCCATTAGTTTCAGCTATGATTGTTAGGGAACACACGATTAGGATCATGGTCATAGTTCTTGTTATGATTGCATCGTTCTTGTTATGACTGCGCAATCTTTGGGACTTTATCTTTGTCCTATCATCAGTGATAGTGGAAGCTATAATTAGGCATTATATAATAGGTTGAGGGGCTGCTGAAATTGTTTGTTAAAGAGGAGAGGTAGTTGGTTGGGAAGACCTTTCAAGGAAATGGAGGTTTTTGGTTTCTTATAGACTTGGTTGAGGATATGTTATTACGAGCAATCTGATGTGTGTATTTTCAAGTTTCTATGCTTAAGAATAGTTTGTTTGATCATTTTTGACTTTTATCTTGTTGATCCCTAACAAGGGTGAATCTCAAAAGGGTGACGGTTTCCGCCCATCGTTTGATCGCTAGTATTTACAAGATTATAATGAATGTGTAATCCATGATATTGAACCTAGTCTAGCGTTAAGGGTCAGTAGGATGTTGTTCAGTGACCAATGAGGTGGTTATGGATTTGAGCCATAGGTGGGCTGACATAACCACGCTCCTACATTAACTCTACACAAAGATAGAGCGGCATATCTAACAAACACAACTATGTGGATGGATCAAGTTTCCAAACTTTAACAAATAGAGGAATTAAAACAAGTTGACAAAGCTAACATAAAAAATAAATGCCATCAATGAATAACATATATGCTCGACAATGAAACAATGGTGCACACCCATCAAACGAGGGCACCCCAACAAAACAATGGTGCACACCCATCAAACGAGGGCACCCCAACAAAACATATACGTTCAACAATGAAACAATGGTGCACACCCATCAAACGAGGGCACCCCAAATTTATGTTAACAACTAAACAATGGTGCACAAATTTTCGATTAACTATAATATTAAATCGAATTCATAAAAACACAAGAGAAAAGGAATTATTAACTTACGTGTTCCTGAATAATAACCGGTATCCTCCTCGACAAGATTCTCGTGGTCGCAGAGCTATATTGTCACCACGACATCTCCTATCGATCGTGACTCGACTCATGTCCGTGCTCTCGCTACCACCGCCTACAAAAGGAGTGCTTCCATCTGCCATATCCTCATTAAGATCTTGCGAGGAAGAGATATTTCCATCTCCGTGATGATCACTTAGAGGTTCATCGATAGGCTCATCTACAAGGCGTGCCGAACTCTATCTGATCGAAGCTGATCTGGTGCCTTTGCCTCTACACCTCAAGATAATACTATATATATATACAAAGAAAATAAAAACAAATGTAGACTTTTGGCAAATAATGCATGGATAAAGTAAGGATATAATAATAGCATCAATAAATAACACAAACATATATTTAAGTGTTAATAATTCAATGAGACTAAAAAGATAACATCTATTTAAAAACCACAAAACACAATCATCATTTAAAAAAAATTATTCTTCCTCACTACTAGTGTTCTCGTAATAATTTCATCTTCTTCACCATCTCGAGAATTAATACACAA
>JABEVN020001186.1:0-25993 GCA_013146195.2 Codonopsis lanceolata | reverse complement strand
ATATACGGAAAAGGTGTTGCGGTATTAGACTTGTTAGTTACATGCTTTTTGTTGTAGAGGTATTTCTTAGTGCTTAAGATTCCTAGTTATACATATTGTATATTTCATAAGCAAGGGACTTTGTAGTCAGAGATCTTGAAATACGTTCATCAGTGTGACTAGAAAATTCAATCCTGAGTTGAAATGGTTGCTCATGATCATTTGTAAGACCTATCTGGGTAAAAGCGTAATTACCTTATGTGTTTCCTGCCGTCCAACATATGACTTCATAAAATGTTGAAAAAAGTAATTAACCCATATCATTATCGAGCTTAATGTTCAGAACTCATGACTAGATTATAGAAAATATAAATGCTCAGAAAGGTTAAAGACAAAGTTTCAATGCAGAAGACAGATGAACATGTTTAATAAAAGATTAGAACAAAGATAGTTATGATTACTGGTGGAAACTATTGACTGGTAGCACGAATCATAATTTTCTTATCTTGAACTTATAAAGGAATGCTAAAGACTAATCAGGAGCCAATTCAAACGTATATCTGGAAAGGTGTTGCGATATGGAGCACAGTAGTTACATGCTTTGTTGTAAGAGGTATTTCTTAGTGCTTAAGATTCCTAGTTATACATATTGTATATTTCATAGAGCAAGGGACTTTCAGTAGTCTAGATCTTGAAAATGCTCATCCGAGTGTGACTCTAAAAGGGAATTCCAATCCTTCAAGTTCAAATGGTTGCTCGCAATCATTTGTAAGACCTCCCTGGTAAAACGTAATTACCTTATGTGTTTCCTGCCGCCAACATATGACTTCATAAAATGTTGAAAAAAGTAATTTACCTTGAGATCATTATCGAGCTTAATGTTCAAAACTTGAGACTAGATTATAGAAAATATAAATGCTCGTAAAGGTTAAAGACAAAGTTTCAATGCGTAAGACAAATGAACATGTTTAATAAAAGATTAGAACAAAGATTGTTATGATTCTTGGTGGAAACTATTGATTGGGTAGCACGAATCATAATTTTCTTATCTTGATCTTATAAAGGAATGCTAAAGACTAATCGGAGCCAATTCAAACGTATATCCGGAAAGGTGTTGCAAGATTAGACACATTAGTTACATGCTTTTGTTGTAGGAGGTATTTCTTAGTGCTTAAGATTCCTAGTTATACATATTGTATATTTCATAGAGCAAGGGACTTTCTCGTAGTCGGATCTTGAAATACGTTCATCCAGTGTGACTCTAAAAGGAATTCAATCCTTCAAGTTGAAATGGTTGCTCGCAATCATTTGTAAGACCTCCACTATGGGTAAAAGCGTAATTACCTTATGTGTTTCCTGCCGTCCAACAAATGACTTCATAAAATGTTGAAAAAAGTAATTTACCCAGATCATTATCGAGCTTAATGTTCAAAACTTGAGACTAGATTATAGAAAATATAAATGCTCAGAAAGGTTAAAGACAAAGTTTCAATGCGAGAAGACAAATGAACATGTTTAATAAAAGATTAGAACAAAGATTAGTTTATGATTACTTGGTGGAAACTATTGACCGGTAGCACGAATCATAATTTTCTTATCTTGATCTTATAAAGGAATGCTAAAGACTAATCAGAGCCAATTCAAACGTATATCCGAAAGGTGTTGCAGTATTAGACCTGTTAGTTACATGCTTTTGTTGTAAGAGGTATTTCTTAGTGCTTAAGATTCCTAGTTATACATATTGTATATTTCATAGAGCAAGGGACTTTCTGTAGTCCAGATCTTGAAATACGTTCATCCAGAGTGTGACTCTTAAAAGGCAATTCCAATCCTTCAAGTTGAAATGGTTGCTCGCAATCATTTGTAAGACCTCCTGGGTAAAACGTAATTACCTTATGTGTTTCCTGCCGTCCAACATATGACTTCATAAAATGTTGAAAAAAGTAATTTACCCGGATCATTATCGAGCTTAATGTTCAAAACTTGAGACTAGATTATAGAAAATATAAATGCTCGAAAGGTTAAAGACAAAGTTTCAATGCGAAGACAAATGAACATGTTTAATAAAAGATTAGAACAAAGATTAGTTTTGATTACTTGTGGAAACTATTATTGACCGTAGCACGAATCATAATTTTCTTATCTTGATCTTATAAAGGAATGCTAAAGACTAATCAGAGCCAATTCAAACGTATATCTGGAAAGGTGTTGCAGTATTAGACCAGTTAGTTACATGCTTTTGTTGTAGGAGGTATTTCTTAGTGCTTAAGATTCCTAGTTATACATATTGTATATTTCATAGAGCAAGGGACTTTCTGTAGTCCAGATCTTGAAATACGTTCATCCAGTGTGACTCGAAAAGGAATTCCAATCCTTCAAGTTGAAATGGTTGCTCGCAATCATTTGTAAGACCTCCCTGGGTAAAACGTAATTACCTTATGTGTTTCCTGCCGTCCAACATATGACTTCATAAAATGTTGAAAAAAGTAATTTACCCAGATCATTATCGAGCTTAATGTTCAAAACTTGAGACTAGATTATAGAAAATATAAATGCTCAGAAAGGTTAAAGACAAAGTTTCAATGCAGAAGACAAATGAACATGTTTAATAAAAGATTAGAACAAAGATAGTTATGATTACTTGTGGAAACTATTGACTGGTAGCACGAATCATAATTTTCTTATCTTGAACTTATAAAGGAATGCTAAAGACTAATCAGGAGCCAATTCAAACGTATATCTGGAAAGGTGTTGCAATATTAGACCAGTTAGTTACATGCTTTTGTTGTAGGAGGTATTTCTTAGTGCTTAAGATTCCTAGTTATACATATTGTATATTTCATAGAGCAAGGGACTTTCTGTAGTCCAGATCTTGAAATACGTTCATCCAGATTGTGACTCTGAAAAGGCAATTCCAATCCTTCAAGTTGAAATGGTTGCTCGCAATCATTTGTAAGACCTCATTGGGTAAAACGTAATTACCTTATGTGTTTCCTGCCGTCCAACATATGACTTCATAAAATGTTGAAAAAAGTAATTTACCCAGATCATTATCGAGCTTAATGTTCAGAACTTGAGACTAGATTATAGAAAATATAAATGCTCAGAAAGGTTAAAGACAAAGTTTCAATGCAGAAGACAAATGAACATGTTTAATAAAAGATTAGAACAAAGATAGTTATGATTATTGGTGGAAACTATTGACTGGTAGCACGAATCATAATTTTCTTATCTTGATCTTATAAAGGAATGCTAAAGACTAATCATGAGTCAATTCAAACGTATATCTGGAAAGGTGTTGCAGTATTAGACCTGTTAGTTACATGCTTTTGTTGTAGGAGGTATTTCTTAGTGCTTAAGATTCCTAGTTATACATATTGTATATTTCATAGAGCAAGGGACTTTCTGTAGTCCAGATCTTGAAATACGTTCATCCAGAGTGTGACTCTTAAAAGGCAATTCCAATCCTTCAAGTTGAAATGGTTGCTCGCAATCATTTGTAAGACCTCCCTGGGTAAAACGTAATTACCTTATGTGTTTCCTGCCGTCCAACATATGACTTCATAAAATGTTGAAAAAAGTAATTTACCCATATCATTATCGAGCTTAATGTTCAAAACTTGAGACTAGATTATAGAAAATATAAATGCTCAGAAAGGTTAAAGACAAAGTTTCAATGCAGAAGACAAATGAACATGTTTAATAAAAGATTAGAACAAAGATAGTTATGATTACTGGTGGAAACTATTGATTGGAAGCACGAATCATAATTTTCTTATCTTGATCTTATAAAGGAATGCTAAAGACTAATCAGAGCCAATTCAAAGCGTATATCCGGAAAGGTGTTGCGAGATTAGACGTTAGTTACATGCTTTTGTTGTAGGAGGTATTTCTTAGTGCTTAAGATTCCTAGTTATACATATTGTATATTTCATAGAGCAAGGGACTTTCTGTAGTCCAGATCTTGAAATACGTTCATCCATAGTGTGACTCTGAAAAGGCAATTCCAATCCTTCAAGTTGAAATGGTTGCTCGCAATCATTTGTAATTCCTATCACTACACAAGACACAAGTCAACTCAGAAGTTCACAAGGACCAATGACAAGAGGACGTGCAAAGAAGGTTCGTGAGGAGACTATGTTGATGGTTCGTGAGCTTATGGAAATAGAGACCAAGGCTTGGGAGCTTATGAACAAAGGCCAAGGGACTTCACCAAAGATAATGCATATGCTAACTTATTCAAGCCCAAGTGCACAAGAGACCAAGGAAGACCAAGGAGAGATGATACAACAAGGGCTACAAATTCAAACATGCTTTGTGAGGTTAGATTTCATGGAAGATGACTTGAAGACTCAAGAAATGCTTGTTAATATCATACAATGACTTTGGAAGCTTTTAACACCTAAAGGAAGACTTTAGGGGGCCAAAATGCAACTTTGAAAATTAGGCCCTTAGAAAAAACGGGATTGTTAGAGTTTCCTTATTTTTGAGGATTTATGTTTCCTAAATAGATTAGGCAACTTACCTAATTCTTTCCTACATAGATTAGGTAAGTTGAGTAGTTTCCTAAGTTAATTCTAAGTAGTTTCCTAAGAAGATTCTACTTAGACCTTTCCTTTTACCTTTAGGTTTAGGTTTCACAACCCATATAAATAAGGGTTGTGGCTTATTGTTTTGGAGACAACTTTCTGATTATTGATTAATATAGTTTTTGAGTGTTTTTCAAAACCTCCTTGTTCTTCATTGAACTTGTGATTATTTGGTGAGAGGCTAAATAATCGAAACCCGAACTTATCAATAGGATATTCATCCCTATTGTGGCGTTCTTCATTATACCAAGGTTCGTGTTCGTCTTGTAATTGGATCGCGGAGTACCACGTCCAATAACGGATCGTAGCATTGGGTCAAGGTGTCACAATCCATCAACTCATTGACGTTCTTCGCTTGCCGTGCTGCGTGCTCTTTGATTCCTCCATCGCGAGTACGCGTCTAGGAATCATATCATTTGGTATCAGAGCAAAGGTTCGTTTCCACAATCTATCTTAATTTAAATTGTTCTTAATTCGTTATCTGTTTCTTTCTCTTCTTCCTTCGAACTAGGATCATCAATCCTACGTTTGTTCTTCATATTTGTGTTTTATTTGTTCTTTCAAACCCTAAAATCTTCTAGGGTTATAAATCCAAAAAAAAAAAAAAATTCATCGGTTCCTGCTCACGATTCATCCCGAGTTCCGACATCCGACACTATTCACACCGGAGTTCTGTTCACGGGTTCTGTTCATCGCCTTGTTCTCATTCGTTCACGATTAAAAAAAAACTGCTATTTATAATTCGGGCAGCAAATTAGTTACAAAAAAAAGAGTATTCGGACAAAAAAAAAGAAAACAGGTCCGAAAATTAAAAAAATATTGAAAATTCAGATTCAAAAAAAAATAGAAATCTGAAAAAAAAAAAAGAAAAAAAAAAGCAAATTGCTAGTTGCCCAAAGAAAAAGGAAATTGTTATTGCTTGAAGTTGGAAATTGCTAGTTGTGTGAAATCGAGAAACTTGAAATATTGTCATCGTCTAGGTTCGAGAATTAATATCGAATCTTCTTTTACAAAATAATCGTTGAGCCAATCATCCTTGAAATTCCACTCTTAATTTTCTTTTCTCTACACGTGATTCTTATTGATTAAGTTTCTTGGTTTTGCTTGCTTTGTTAATCACTATTTAATTGCTTAGTTCTTTTAGAACTTGGAGGAATTGAAAGTGAGGGAGAGTAGGTAAACACGAGAGGAGTGACATTAATTGAGTGATACACGTAAGGGAGTGGGTGAGGTGATTTTTTTTTTTCTAATAAAAATTTCTTGCAGGTACACCATGTCTAAATCAAGTGAGAATGATGTTCCTACCTTCGATATGAGACTTTATATGGAAGGGTTGGTGAGAGATTTGTATAATGCCATGAGGGAGCAAAAGGAGGACCTAATGGAGGAGATTGGGAAAATTCGAAGTGAAAGTAAGGAAAGATCAAGTAACGTAGGTAACAAACCTAATGACATGCCAAGACGTAGGCTAGATGAAGAATTTGATGGTGAATGGGAGACGGAGAATAGACGTGAGTATAGGTATAGGCCGAGGGAGGAAGAAGGTCTTAAAAACATAAAAATTACTATACCATCTTTTGTTGGTAAAAATGACCCCGAAGCTTATTTAGAATGGGAGATGAAACTAGAGAGGATTTTTGGTTTGCATGAATTCACCGATGCTAAAAAGGTTCAGTTGGCTGCCATAGAATTCACGGATTATGCCGCTGTTTGGTGGGAAAATTTGAGGGTGCATAATCGGCGTTTGGGGCTGCCCCAAATCACTACTTGGGAGGGAATGAAGAGGGTGATGAGACATAGATTCATCCCTAGCTATTATAATAGGGACTTGCATGACCGAATTCAAACTCTTAGGCAAGGCAGTAAGAGTGTGGAGGAGTTCCACAAGGAGTTGGAGATTTGCAAGATTAGAGCGGGTTTAGAGGAGTCTAATGAGGCTGCCATGTCGAGATTCTTGAGGGGACTTAGGTCAGAAATTGCCGATCAAGTGGAGATGTGCCAATACATGGATGTTGATGAGTTGTTACAAGTGGCCATTAAAGTAGAACAACAACAAAAAAGAAGGAGTGGTAATAAAGGAGGAATGAGTGGAGTAAATAATTGGAAAGCTAATTATGGGCAAAAAATTGAGAAAAAATTTGATAAAGCTAAAGAGGAGCCACCTAAGGCCACCACCACCACATCCACCACCGGTAAAAGTGTAGTTCCTCAGCCTAATACCAAGAAGACCCAATGCTTTAAATGCAAGGGATATGGACACTATGCTAGAGAGTGCGTTAATAAAAGAGTTATGACCATCTTAGACAATGGGGATATAGAGTCCGAAGATGAGGATGAAGCAATTGCCGAAATACCACCATTAGAGGAGATTGATCATAGTAATGTAGAGGCCGAGGAGGGACACCCTGCTTTTGTTGCTCGCCGTATGTTGAACCTACATGTGAAAGAAGAAGAGGAAATTCAAAGAGAACATATTTTCCACACCAAGTGTAGAGTCAAGGGTCAAGTTTGTAGCATGATTGTTGATGGGGGTAGTTGCACAAATGCGGCTAGCTTGATTATGGTGGAGAAACTTGGGATACCTACTATCAAACACCCCAAACCGTATAAACTTCAATGGCTTAATGACATGGGGGAATTAAAGGTGAACAAGCAAGCTCTCATTAGTTTCAAGATTGGAAAGTATGAGGATGAGATTTTATGTGACGTGGTTCCTATGCAAGCTACTCACATATTACTTGGGAGACCATGGCAATTTGATAGGCGTGTGACTCACGATGGGTATGCAAATAAATACTCATTCATTTTCAAGCAACAAAGCATAACACTTGCACCTCTAACACCAAGGCAAGTGTATGAAGATCAAATGAGAGTGATAAAAGAGAGAAGGGCTAGTGAGGAAAAGAATATAGAGAAGCCCTATGAAAAGGAGAGTTTGAGAGAACAAACGAGTGAGAGGTCGGCTAAGAAAATGAGTGAAAAAGGTGTGATAGCCGAGCAAAAGGAGAGATGTGTGAAAGAAAAATATAAAGAAGAAAAGAAAGAAAAAAAAGAGATAAGTTTAGTAGCTAGACCATGTGAGATTAAAAAAGCAATGATTTTAAAGAAGCCAATGATTGTTCTTATGTACCGAGAGGCATGTTATTCTAATGCTAATATACTTGATTCTTTGCCTAGTGTTATTTCTTCTCTCTTACAGGATTATGATGATGTGTTTCCCGAAGAGATACCAAGTGGGTTGCCACCAATTAGGGGAATCGAGCATCAAATTGATTTCATTCCCAAGCATCTATTCCCAATAGACCTGCTTATAGAAGTAATCCTGAAGAGACTAAAGAACTTCAAAAACAAGTGGATGAACTTTTGAGCAAGGGCCAAGTAAGGGAAAGCATGAGTCCATGTGCAGTACCAGTTCTTTTGGTTCCAAAAAAAGATGGAACATGGAGGATGTGCGTCGATTGCCGAGCAATAAACAATATAACGGTAAAGTATCGCTATCCTATTCCTCGTCTAGATGACATGTTAGATGAGTTAAATGGTGCCCGAATTTATACCAAACTTGATTTAAAACAAGGGTATCATCAAATTAGAATGAGAGAAGGTGACGAATGGAAAACCGCTTTTAAAACTAAACATGGACTTTATGAGTGGTTAGTGATGCCTTTTGGCCTAACTAATGCACCAAGCACTTTTATGAGACTAATGAACCATATTTTGAGAAATTTTATTGGAGTGTTCGTTGTAGTATACTTTGATGATATCTTGGTTTATAGTAAGAATCTTGATGAACACATAATTCATTTAAAATCGGTCTTGGATGTATTACGAAAAGAGAGGTTGTTTGCTAACGTTAAAAAGTGTACATTTTGCAAGGACAAGGTAGTTTTTCTTGGTTTTGTTGTAGGCACTCAAGGGATACAAGTTGATGAAGAAAAGATCAAAGCCATTCAAGAATGGAAAAGTCCAACAAGTGTGAGTGAGGTAAGAAGTTTTCATGGTCTTGCAAGCTTCTATCGAAGGTTTGTAAAGGATTTTAGTACCATTGCTGCACCTATGACCGAGGTCATCAAGAAAAATGTGGGATTCAAGTGGGGTGAAGAGCAAGAGAAGGCATTCCAACTGCTAAAGCAAAAATTGACACAAGCACCAGTGTTAGCTCTTCCAAATTTTGACAAGGCATTTGAGATAGAATGTGATGCTTCAGGTATTGGTATTGGGGCCGTCCTTATGCAAGAAGGAAGACCCATTGCGTATTTTAGTGAAAAATTGAGTGGGGCTGCATTAAATTACCCTACTTATGACAAGGAGTTGTACGCATTAGTGAGAACTCTAGAAGTGTGGAACCATTATCTATACCCAAGAGAGTTTGTTATTCATTCTGATCATGAATCCTTGAAGCATCTCAAGGGACAACAAAAACTGAATCGAAGACATGCAAAGTGGGTTGAATACATCGAGACTTTTCCATATGTCATTCGATACAAAAAAGGTAAGGAGAATGTGGTAGCCGATGCCCTTTCTCGAAGGTATGTTTTACTTAATGCTTTAGATGCTAAAATCTTAGGATTTGAGTCCATGAAAGATTTGTATGAACATGACCTTGACTTTTGTGAGGACTTTAAGAGTTGTGAAAAAATTACATGTGGTAAATTTTATAGACATGAGGGATTTTTATTTAGAGAAAATAAATTATGTGTACCTCAATGTTCTATTAGGGATTTGGTTGTTAGAGAAGCCCATGGTGGGGGTTTGATGGGACACTTTGGTGTTGCCAAAACTCTAGCAATATTGTGTGAACACTTTTATTGGCCACACATGAAGAGAGATGTTGAGAGAATTTGTGGTAGGTGTGTGACGTGTTTGCAAGCAAAGTCTAAAGTTCATGCCCATGGGTTATATATGCCTCTACCAATTTCTACTCATCCTTGGATTGATTTATCCATGGACTTTGTGATGGGATTGCCTAGGACAAAACAAGGTCGAGATTCGATATTTGTAGTTGTTGATAGGTTTTCTAAAATGGCACATTTTATACCTTGTCATAAAACTGATGATGCTTCCCATGTTGCAAATTTGTTCTTTAAAGAGATTGTTAGACTCCATGGCATGCCACGCACGATAGTTTCTGATAGGGATGCTAAGTTTCTTAGCTATTTTTGGAAAACATTATGGGGTAAGCTAGGAACTAAATTGTTATTTTCTACTACTTGCCACCCCCAAACTGATGGTCAAACGGAAGTGGTAAATAGGACACTTTCAGCTTTGTTAAGATCTATTCTTTCCAAAAACTTAAAAGCTTGGGAGGACTGTTTGCCTCAAATTGAATTTGCATATAATAGAACTGTTCATTCCACTACTAAATATTCACCATTTGAAATTGTTTATGGTTTTAATCCGATAACACCTTTGGATTTATCTCCACTACCAGATTCTGAGTTTGTGAATGTAGATGGAAAACGAAAGGCTGAATTTGTGAAACAGTTACATGAAAAGGCAAGGCTTAACATCGAACGCAAGACCGAACAATATGTTAAACAAGCCAACAAGAACCGAAAGCAAGTGATCTTTGAACCCGGTGATTGGGTATGGTTACACATGCGAAAGGAGAGGTTTCCAAACCAAAGGAAATCTAAGTTAATGCCAAGAGGAGATGGACCCTTCCAAGTACTTGAGCGAATCAACAATAATGCTTACAAGTTGGACCTTCCAGGTGAGTATGGTGTTAGTGCAACTTTCAATGTTAGTGATCTTCTTCCTTATGATGTAGGTGATGATTTGAGGACAAATCCTTTTCAAGAGGGAGGGAATGATGTGATTCCTATCACTACACAAGACACAAGTCAACTCAAAAGTTCACAAGGACCAATGACAAGAGGACGTGCAAAGAAGGTTCGTGAGGAGACTATGTTGATGGTTCGTGAGCTTATGGAAATAGAGACCAAGGCTTGGGAGCTTATGAACAAAGGCCAAGGGACTTCACCAAAGATAATGCATATGCTAACTTATTCAAGCCCAAGTGCACAAGAGACCAAGGAAGACCAAGGAGAGATGATACAACAAGGGCTACAAATTCAAACATGCTTTGTGAGGCCGTAGATTTCATGGAAGATGACTTGAAGACTCAAGAAATGCTTGTTAATATCATACAATGACTTTGGAAGCTTTTAACACCTAAAGGAAGACTTTAGGGGGCCAAAATGCAACTTTGAAAATTAGGCCCTTAGAAAAAACGGGATTGTTAGAGTTTCCTTATTTTTGAGGATTTATGTTTCCTAAATAGATTAGGCAACTTACCTAATTCTTTCCTACATAGATTAGGTAAGTTGAGTAGTTTCCTAAGTTAATTCTAAGTAGTTTCCTAAGAAGATTCTACTTAGACCTTTCCTTTTACCTTTAGGTTTAGGTTTCACAACCCATATAAATAAGGGTTGTGGCTTATTGTTTTGGAGACAACTTTCTGATTATTGATTAATATAGTTTTTGAGTGTTTTTCAAAACCTCCTTGTTCTTCATTGAACTTGTGATTATTTGGTGAGAGGCTAAATAATCGAAACCCGAACTTATCAATAGGATATTCATCCCTATTGTGGCGTTCTTCATTATACCAAGGTTCGTGTTCGTCTTGTAATTGGATCGCGGAGTACCACGTCCAATAACGGATCGTAGCATTGGGTCAAGGTGTCACAATCCATCAACTCATTGACGTTCTTCGCTTGCCGTGCTGCGTGCTCTTTGATTCCTCCATCGCGAGTACGCGTCTAGGAATCATATCAACTCGCTGGGTAAAACGTAATTACCTTATGTGTTTCCTGCCGTCCAACATATGACTTCATAAAATGTTGAAAAAAGTAATTTACCCATATCATTATCGAGCTTAATGTTCAAAACTTGAGACTAGATTATAGAAAATATAAATGCTCAGAAAGGTTAAAGACAAAGTTTCAATGCAGAAGACAAATGAACATGTTTAATAAAAGATTAGAACAAAGATAGTTATGATTACTGGTGCAAACTATTGACTGGTAGCACGAATCATAATTTTCTTATCTTGAACTTATAAAGGAATGCTAAAGACTAATCAGGAGCCAATTCAAACGTATATCCGGAAAGGTGTTGCAGTATTAGACCTGTTAGTTAGATGCTTTTGTTGTAGGAGGTATTTCTTAGTGCTTAAGATTCCTAGTTATACATATTGTATATTTCATAGAGCAAGGGACTTTCTGTGATCTTGAAATACGTTCATCCAGAGTGTGACTCTGAAAAGGGAATTCCAATCCTTCAAGTTGAAATGGTTGCTCGCAATCATTTGTAAGACCTCCCTGGGTAAAACGTAATTACCTTATGTGTTTCCTGCCGTCCAACATATGACTTCATAAAATGTTGAAAAAAGTAATTTACCCAGATCATTATCGAGCTTAATATTCAAAACTTGAGACTAGATTATAGAAAATATAAATGCTCAGAAAGGTTAAAGACAAAGTTTCAATGCATAAGACAAATGAACATGTTTAATAAAAGATTAGAACAAAGATAGTTATGATTACTGGTGGAAACTATTGACTGGTAGCACGAATCATAATTTTCTTATCTTGAACTTATAAAGGAATGCTAAAGACTAATCAGAGCCAATTCAAACGTATATCCGGAAAGGTGTTGCAAGTATTAGACCGTTAGTTACATGCTTTTGTTGTAGGAGGTATTTCTTAGTGCTTAAGATTCCTAGTTATACATATTGTATATTTCATAGAGCAAGGGACTTTCGTAGTCCGATCTTGAAATACGCTCATCCGAGTGTGACTCTTAAAAGGCAATTCCAATCCTTCAAGTTGAAATGGTTGCTCGCAATCATTTGTAAGACCTCCCTGGGTAAAACGTAATTACCTTATGTGTTTCCTGCCGTCCAACATATGACTTCATAAAATGTTGAAAAAAGTAATTTACCCATCATTATCGAGCTTAATGTTCAAAACTTGAGACTAGATTATAGAAAATATAAATGCTCGAAAGGTTAAAGACAAAGTTTCAATGCGAAGACAAATGAACATGTTTAATAAAAGATTAGAACAAAGATAGTTATGATTCGGTGGAAACTATTGACCGGTAGCACGAATCATAATTTTCTTATCTTGATCTTATAAAGGAATGCTAAAGACTAATCAGAGCCAATTCAAACGTATATCCGGAAAGGTGTTGCAAGATTAGACCGTTAGTTACATGCTTTTGTTGTAGGAGGTATTTCTTAGTGCTTAAGATTCCTAGTTATACATATTGTATATTTCATAGAGCAAGGGACTTTCGTAGTCCGATCTTGAAATACGCTCATCCGAGTGTGACTCGAAAAGGGAATTCCAATCCTTCAAGTTGAAATGGTTGCTCGCAATCATTTGTAAGACCTCCCGGTAAAACGTAATTACCTTATGTGTTTCCGCCGTCCAACATATGACTTCATAAAATGTTGAAAAAAGTAATTTACCCAGATCATTATCGAGCTTAATGTTCAAAACTTGAGACTAGATTATAGAAAATATAAATGCTCGTAAAGGTTAAAGACAAAGTTTCAATGCGTAAGACAAATGAACATGTTTAATAAAAGATTAGAACAAAGATAGTTATGATTACCGGTGGAAACTATTGACTGGTAGCACGAATCATAATTTTCTTATCTTGAACTTATAAAGGAATGCTAAAGACTAATCAGAGCCAATTCAAACGTATATCCGGAAAGGTGTTGCAAGATTAGACATGTTAGTTACATGCTTTTGTTGTAGGAGGTATTTCTTAGTGCTTAAGATTCCTAGTTATACATATTGTATATTTCATAGAGCAAGGGACTTTACGTAGTCCGATCTTGAAATACGCTCATCCGCAGTGTGACTCGAAAAGGCAATTCCAATCCTTCAAGTTGAAATGGTTGCTCGCAATCATTTGTAAGACCTCCCTAGGTAAAACGTAATTACCTTATGTGTTTCCTGCCGTCCAACATATGACTTCATAAAATGTTGAAAAAGTAATTTACCCAGATCATTATCGAGCTTAATGTTCAAAACTTGAGACTAGATTATAGAAAATATAAATGCTCTAAAGGTTAAAGACAAAGTTTCAATGCGTAAGACAAATGAACATGTTTAATAAAAGATTAGAACAAAGATAGTTATGATTATGGTGGAAACTATTGACCGGTAGCACGAATCATAATTTTCTTATCTTGATCTTATAAAGGAATGCTAAAGACTAATCAGAGCCAATTCAAACGTATATCCGGAAAGGTGTTGCAATATTAGACATGTTAGTTACATGCTTTTGTTGTAGGAGGTATTTCTTAGTGCTTAAGATTCCTAGTTATACATATTGTATATTTCATAGAGCAAGGGACTTTACGTAGTCCGATCTTGAAATACGCTCATCCGAGTGTGACTCGAAAAGGAATTCCAATCCTTCAAGTTGAAATGGTTGCTCGCAATCATTTGTAAGACCTCCCCGGTAAAACGTAATTACCTTATGTGTTTCCTCGCCGTCCAACATATGACTTCATAAAATGTTGAAAAAAGTAATTTACCCAGATCATTATCGAGCTTAATGTTCAAAACTTGAGACTAGATTATAGAAAATATAAATGCTCAAAAGGTTAAAGACAAAGTTTCAATGCGTAAGACAAATGAACATGTTTAATAAAAGATTAGAACAAAGATAGTTATGATTACTGGTGGAAACTATTGACTGGTAGCACGAATCATAATTTTCTTATCTTGATCTTATAAAGGAATGCTAAAGACTAATCAGAGCCAATTCAAACGTATATCCGAAAGGTGTTGCAAGATTAGACATGTTAGTTACATGCTTTTGTTGTAGGAGGTATTTCTTAGTGCTTAAGATTCCTAGTTATACATATTGTATATTTCATAGAGCAAGGGACTTCTCGTAGTCCGATCTTGAAATACGCTCATCCGCAGTGTGACTCGAAAGGAATTCCAATCCTTCAAGTTGAAATGGTTGCTCGCAATCATTTGTAAGACCTCCCGGTAAAACGTAATTACCTTATGTGTTTCCTGCCGTCCAACATATGACTTCATAAAATGTTGAAAAAAGTAATTTACCCAGATCATTATCGAGCTTAATGTTCAAAACTTGAGACTAGATTATAGAAAATATAAATGCTCAAAGGTTAAAGACAAAGTTTCAATGCGTAAGACAAATGAACATGTTTAATAAAAGATTAGAACAAAGATAGTTATGATTCTTGGTGGAAACTATTGACCGGTAGCACGAATCATAATTTTCTTATCTTGATCTTATAAAGGAATGCTAAAGACTAATCAGGAGCCAATTCAAACGTATATCAGGAAAGGTGTTGCGATTAGACATGTTAGTTACATGCTTTTGTTGTAGGAGGTATTTCTTAGTGCTTAAGATTCCTAGTTATACATATTGTATATTTCATAGAGCAAGGGACTTTCGTAGTCCAGATCTTGAAATACGTTCATCCAGAGTGTGACTCTGAAAAGGAATTCCAATCCTTCAAGTTGAAATGGTTGCTCGCAATCATTTGTAAGACCTCCCTAGGTAAAACGTAATTACCTTATGTGTTTCCTGCCGTCCAACAAATGACTTCATAAAATGTTGAAAAAAGTAATTTACCCAAATCATTATCGAGCTTAATGTTCAAAACTTGAGACTAGATTATAGAAAATATAAATGCTCAGAAAGGTTAAAGACAAAGTTTCAATGCAGAAGACAAATGAACATGTTTAATAAAAGATTAGAACAAAGATAGTTATGATTATTGGTGGAAACTATTGACTGGTAGCACGAATCATAATTTTCTTATCTTGAACTTATAAAGGAATGCTAAAGACTAATCAGAGCCAATTCAAACGTATATATCCGGAAAGGTGTTGCGATTAGACCTCGTTAGTTACATGCTTTTGTTGTAGGAGGTATTTCTTAGTGCTTAAGATTCCTAGTTATACATATTGTATATTTCATAGAGCAAGGGACTTTCTCGTAGTCGGATCTTGAAATACGCTCATCCGCAGTGTGACTCGAAAAGGAATTCCAATCCTTCAAGTTGAAATGGTTGCTCGCAATCATTTGTAAGACCTCCCTGGTAAAACGTAATTACCTTATGTGTTTCTTGCCGTCCAACATATGACTTCATAAAATGTTGAAAAAAGTAATTTACCCAGATCATTATCGAGCTTAATGTTCAAAACTTGAGACTAGATTATAGAAAATATAAATGCTCAGAAAGGTTAAAGACAAAGTTTCAATGCGGAAGACAAATGAACATGTTTAATAAAAGATTAGAACAAAGATAGTTATGATTCTTGGTGGAAACTATTGGTAGCACGAATCATAATTTTCTTATCTTGATCTTATAAAGGAATGCTAAAGACTAATCAGAGCCAATTCAAACGTATATCCGGAAAGGTGTTGCGGATTAGACCGTTAGTTACATGCTTTTGTTGTAGGAGGTATTTCTTAGTGCTTAAGATTCCTAGTTATACATATTGTATATTTCATAGAGCAAGGGACTTTCGTAGTCGGATCTTGAAATACGTTCATCCGAGTGTGACTCAAAAGGAATTCCAATCCTTCAAGTTGAAATGGTTGCTCGCAATCATTTGTAAGACCCTCCTGGTAAAACGTAATTACCTTATGTGTTTCTGCCGTCCAACATATGACTTCATAAAATGTTGAAAAAAGTAATTTACCCGATCATTATCGAGCTTAATGTTCAAAACTTGAGACTAGATTATAGAAAATATAAATGCTCATAAAGGTTAAAGACAAAGTTTCAATGCGAAGACAAATGAACATGTTTAATAAAAGATTAGAACAAAGATAGTTATGATTACTGGTGGAAACTATTGACTGGTAGCACGAATCATAATTTTCTTATCTTGATCTTATAAAGGAATGCTAAAGACTAATCAGGAGCCAATTCAAACGTATATCTGGAAAGGTGTTGCAGTATTAGACATGTTAGTTACATGCTTTTGTTGTAGGAGGTATTTCTTAGTGCTTAAGATTCCTAGTTATACATATTGTATATTTCATAGAGCAAGGGACTTTACGTAGTCGGATCTTGAAATACGTTCATCCGAGTGTGACTCAAAAGGGAATTCCAATCTTTCAAGTTGAAATGGTTGCTCGCAATCATTTGTAAGACCTCCTGGGTAAAACGTAATTACCTTATGTGTTTCCTGCCGTCCAACATATGACTTCATAAAATGTTGAAAAAAGTAATTTACCCAGATCATTATCGAGCTTAATGTTCAAAACTTGAGACTAGATTATAGAAAATATAAATGCTCAAAAAGGTTAAAGACAAAGTTTCAATGCAGAAGACAAATGAACATGTTTAATAAAAGATTAGAACAAAGATAGTTATGATTCTTGGTGGAAACTATTGACCGGTAGCACGAATCATAATTTTCTTATCTTGATCTTATAAAGGAATGCTAAAGACTAATCAGAGCCAATTCAAACGTATATACGGAAAGGTGTTGCAGTATTAGACATGTTAGTTACATGCTTTTGTTGTAGGAGGTATTTCTTAGTGCTTAAGATTCCTAGTTATACATATTGTATATTTCATAGAGCAAGGGACTTTACGTAGTCCGATCTTGAAATACGTTCATCAGTGTGACTACGAAAAGGGAATTCAATCCTTCAAGTTGAAATGGTTGCTCGCAATCATTTGTAAGACCTCCCAGGTAAAACGTAATTACCTTATGTGTTTCTGCCGTCCAACATATGACTTCATAAAATGTTGAAAAAAGTAATTTACCGATCATCATTATCGAGCTTAATGTTCAAAACTTGAGACTAGATTATAGAAAATATAAATGCTCAGAAAGGTTAAAGACAAAGTTTCAATGCAGAAGACAAATGAACATGTTTAATAAAAGATTAGAACAAAGATAGTTATGATTATTGGTGGAAACTATTGACTGGTAGCACGAATCATAATTTTCTTATCTTGATCTTATAAAGGAATGCTAAAGACTAATCAGGAGCCAATTCAAACGTATATCTGGAAAGGTGTTGCAGTATTAGACATGTTAGTTACATGCTTTTGTTGTAGGAGGTATTTCTTAGTGCTTAAGATTCCTAGTTATACATATTGTATATTTCATAGAGCAAGGGACTTTACGTAGTCGGATCTTGAAATACGTTCATCCAGTGTGACTCGAAAAGGCAATTCAATCCTTCAAGTTGAAATGGTTGCTCGCAATCATTTGTAAGACCTCCCAGGTAAAACGTAATTACCTTATGTGTTTCTGCCGTCCAACATATGACTTCATAAAATGTTGAAAAAAGTAATTTACCCAGATCATTATCGAGCTTAATGTTCAAAACTTGAGACTAGATTATAGAAAATATAAATGCTCAAAAAGGTTAAAGACAAAGTTTCAATGCAGAAGACAAATGAACATGTTTAATAAAAGATTAGAACAAAGATAGTTATGATTTCTTGTGGAAACTATTGACTGGTAGCACGAATCATAATTTTCTTATCTTGATCTTATAAAGGAATGCTAAAGACTAATCAGGAGCCAATTCAAACGTATATCTGGAAAGGTGTTGCAGTATTAGACATGTTAGTTACATGCTTTTGTTGTAGGAGGTATTTCTTAGTGCTTAAGATTCCTAGTTATACATATTGTATATTTCATAGAGCAAGGGACTTTTTGTAGTCCAGATCTTGAAATACGTTCATCCAGAGTGTGACTCTGAAAAGGCAATTCCAATCCTTCAAGTTGAAATGGTTGCTCGCAATCATTTGTAAGACCTCCCTAGGTAAAACGTAATTACCTTATGTGTTTCCTGCCGTCCAACATATGACTTCATAAAATGTTGAAAAAAGTAATTTACCCACATCATTATCGAGCTTAATGTTCAAAACTTGAGACTAGATTATAGAAAATATAAATGCTCGAGAAAGGTTAAAGACAAAGTTTCAATGCGAAGACAAATGAACATGTTTAATAAAAGATTAGAACAAAGATAGTTATGATTCTTGGTGGAAACTATTGACCGGTAGCACGAATCATAATTTTCTTATCTTGATCTTATAAAGGAATGCTAAAGACTAATCAGAGCCAATTCAAGCGTATATCGGAAAGGTGTTGCAAGATTAGACCCGTTAGTTACATGCTTTTGTTGTAGGAGGTATTTCTTAGTGCTTAAGATTCCTAGTTATACATATTGTATATTTCATAGAGCAAGGGACTTTACGTCATAAAATGTTGAAAAAGTAATTTAGTCGGATCTTGAAATACGTTCATCATGTTTAATAAAAGATTAGAACAGTGTGACTCGAAAAGGCAATTCGAAAGGTGTTGCAATCCTTCAAGTTGAAATGGTTGCTCGCAATCATTTGTAGTGACTCGGTGATGTGATTCCTATCACTACACAAGACACAAGTCAACTCGAAGTTCACAAGGACCAATGACAAGAGGGCGTGCAAAGAAGGTTCGTGAGGAGACTATGTTGATGGTTCGTGAGCTTATGGAAATAGAGACCAAGGCTTGGGAGCTTATGAACAAAGGCCAAGGGACTTCACCAAAGATAATGCATATGCTAACTTATTCAAGCCCAAGTGCACAAGAGACCAAGGAAGACCAAGGAGAGATGATACAACAAGGGCTACAAATTCAAACATGCTTTGTGAGGCCGTAGATTTCATGGAAGATGACTTGAAGACTCAAGAAATGCTTGTTAATATCATACAATGACTTTGGAAGCTTTTAACACCTAAAGGAAGACTTTAGGGGGCCAAAATGCAACTTTGAAAATTAGGCCCTTAGAAAAAACGGGATTGTTAGAGTTTCCTTATTTTTGAGGATTTATGTTTCCTAAATAGATTAGGCAACTTACCTAATTCTTTCCTACATAGATTAGGTAAGTTGAGTAGTTTCCTAAGTTAATTCTAAGTAGTTTCCTAAGAAGATTCTACTTAGACCTTTCCTTTTACCTTTAGGTTTAGGTTTCACAACCCATATAAATAAGGGTTGTGGCTTATTGTTTTGGAGACAACTTCGATTATTGATTAATATAGTTTTTGAGTGTTTTTCAAAACCTCCTTGTTCTTCATTGAACTTGTGATTATTTGGTGAGAGGCTAAATAATCGAAACCGAACTTATCAATAGGATATTCATCCCTATTGTGGCGTTCTTCATTATACCAAGGTTCGTGTTCGTCTTGTAATTGGATCGCGGAGTACCACGTCCAATAACGGATCGTAACATTGGGTCAAGGTGTCACAATCCATCAACTCATTGACGTTCTTCGCTGTCGCGTGCTGCGTGCTCTTTGATTCCTCCATCGCGAGTACGCCTAGGAATCATATCATTTGGTATCGTAGAGCAAAGGTTCGTTTCCACAATCTATCTTAATTTAAATTGTTCTTAATTAGTTATCCGTTTCTTTTCTCTTCTTCCTTCGAACTAGGATCATCAATCCTACGTTTGTTCTTCATATTTGTGTTTTATTTGTTCTTTCAAACCCTAAAATCTTCTAGGGTTATAAATCAAAAAAAAAAAAATCATCGTTTCATTGGTTCTTGTTTCACCGAATCGTCACGGAATTGCTTTGTTCATCCCGGAGTTCTTGTTCATCCGACACTATTCACACCGGAGTTTCACGGGTTCATCGCATCTTGTTAAAATCGTTCATTTGTTCACGATTAAAAAAAAAAGCGCTATTTATAATTCGGGCAAAGCAAATTAGTTACAAAAAAAAAAAGAAAAAAAAAGAAAAGTATTCGGACAAAAAAAAAAAAAGAAAACAGGTCGAAAATTAAAAAAAAATTATTGAAAATTCAAAAAAAAAAAAGAAATCTGAAAAAACAAAAAAGAAAAAAAAAAAGCAAATTGCTAGTTGCCCAAAGAAAAAGAAATTGTTATTGCTTGAAGTTGGAAATTGCTAGTTGTGTGAAATCGAGAAACTTGAAATATTGTCATCGTCTAGGTTCGAGAATTAATATCGAATCTTCTTTTACAAAATAATCGTTGAGCCAATCATCCTTGAAATTCCACTCTTAATTTTCTTTTCTCTACACGTGATTCTTATTGATTAAGTTTCTTGGTTTTGCTTGCTTTGTTAATCACTATTTAATTGCTTAGTTCTTTTAGAACTTGGAGGAATTGAAAGTGAGGGAGAGTAGGTAAACACGAGAGGAGTGACATTAATTGAGTGATACACGAAGGGAGTGGGTGAGGTGATTTTTTTTTCTAATAAAATTTCTTGCAGGTACACCATGTCTAAATCAAGTGAGAATGATGTTCCTACCTTCGATATGAGACTTTATATGGAAGGGTTGGTGAGAGATTTGTATAATGCCATGAGGGAGCAAAAGGAGGACCTAATGGAGGAGATTGGGAAAATTCAAGTGAAAGTAAGGAAAGATCAAGTAACGTAGGTAACAAACCTAATGACATGCCAAGACGTAGGCTAGATGAAGAATTTGATGGTGAATGGGAGACGGAGAATAGACGTGAGTATAGGTATAGGCCGAGAGGAGGAAGAAGGTCTTAAAAACATAAAAATTACTATACCATCTTTTGTTGGTAAAAATGACCTCAGCTTATTTAGAATGGGAGATGAAACTAGAGAGGATTTTTGGTTTGCATGAATTCACCGATGCTAAAAGGTTCGATTGGCTTGGTGCCATAGAATTCACGGATTATGCCCATTTGTTTGGTGGGAAAATTTGAGGGTGCATAATCGGCGTTTGGGGCTGCCCCAAATCACTACTTGGGAGGGAATGAAGAGGGTGATGAGACATAGATTCATCCCTAGCTATTATAATAGGGACTTGCATGACCGAATTCAAACTCTTAGGCAAGGCAGTAAGAGTGTGGAGGAGTTCCACAAGGAGTTGGAGATTTGCAAGATTAGAGCGGGTTTAGAGGAGTCTAATGAGGCTGCCATGTCGAGATTCTTGAGGGGACTTAGGTCAGAAATTGCCGATCAAGTGGAGATGTGCCAATACATGGATGTTGATGAGTTGTTACAAGTGGCCATTAAAGTAGAACAACAACAAAAAAGAAGGAGTGGTAATAAAGGAGGAATGAGTGGAGTAAATAATTGGAAAGCTAATTATGGGCAAAAATTGAGAAAAAATTTGATAAAGCTAAAGAGGAGCCACCTAAGGCCACCACCACCACATCCACCACCAGGTAAAAGTGTAGTTCCTCGACCTAATACCAAGAAGACCCAATGCTTTAAATGCAAGGGATATGGACACTATGCTAGAGAGTGCGTTAATAAAGAGTTATGACCATCTTAGACAATGGGGATATAGAGTCCGAAGATGAGGATGAATCAATTGCGAAATACCACCATTAGAGGAGATTGATCATAGTAATGTAGAGGCCGAGGAGGGACACCTGCTTTTTGTTGCTCGCCGTATGTTGAACCTACATGTGAAAGAAGAAGAGGAAATTCAAAGAGAACATATTTTCCACACCAAGTGTAGAGTCAAGGGTCAAGTTTGTAGCATGATTGTTGATGGGGTAGTTGCACAAATGCGGCTAGCTTGATTATGGTGGAGAAACTTGGGATACCTACTATCAAACACCCCAAACCGTATAAACTTCAATGGCTTAATGACATGGGGGAATTAAAGGTGAACAAGCAAGCTCTCATTAGTTTCAAGATTGGAAAGTATGAGGATGAGATTTTATGTGACGTGGTTCCTATGCAAGCTACTCACATATTACTTGGGAGACCATGGCAATTTGATAGGCGTGTGACTCACGATGGGTATGCAAATAAATACTCATTCATTTTCAAGCAACAAAGCATAACACTTGCACCTCTAACACCAAGGCAAGTGTATGAAGATCAAATGAGAGTGATAAAAGAGAGAAGGGCTAGTGAGGAAAAGAATATAGAGAAGCCCTATGAAAAGGAGAGTTTGAGAGAACAAACGAGTGAGAGGTCGGCTAAGAAAATGAGTGAAAAAGGTGTGATAGCCGAGCAAAAGGAGAGATGTGTGAAAGAAAAATATAAAGAAGAAGAAAGAAAGAAAAAAGAGATAAGTTTAGTAGCTAGGCCATGTGAGATTAAAAAAGCAATGATTTTAAAGAAGCCAATGATTGTTCTTATGTACCGAGAGGCATGTTATTCTAATGCTAATATACTTGATTCTTTGCCTAGTGTTATTTCTTCTCTCTTACAGGATTATGATGATGTGTTTCCGAAGAGATACCAAGTGGGTTGCCACCAATTAGGGAATCGAGCATCAAATTGATTTCATTCGGAGCGCATCTATTCCCAATAGACCGCTTATAGAAGTAATCTGAAGAGACTAAAGAACTTCAAAAACAAGTGGATGAACTTTGAGCAAGGGCAAGTAAGGGAAAGCATGAGTCCATGTGCAAGCATCAGTTCTTTTGGTTCCAAAAAAGATGGAACATGGAGGATGTGCGTCGATTGCCGAGCATAAACAATATAATAGAAACGGTAAAGTATCGCTATCCTATTCCTCGCCTAGATGACATGTTAGATGAGTTAAATGGTGCCCGAATTTATTCCAAACTTGATTTAAAACAAGGGTATCATCAAATTAGAATGAGAGAAGGTGACGAATGGAAAACCGCTTTTAAAACTAAACATGGACTTTATGAGTGGTTAGTGATGCCTTTTGGCCTAACTAATGCACCAAGCACTTTTATGAGACTAATGAACCATATTTTGAGAAATTTTATTGGAGTGTTCGTTGTAGTATACTTTGATGATATCTTGGTTTATAGTAAGAATCTTGATGAACACATAATTCATTTAAAATCGGTCTTGATGTATTACTAAAAGAGAGGTTGTTTGCTAACGTTAAAAGTGTACATTTGCAAGGACAAGGTAGTTTTTCTTGGTTTTGTTGTAGGCACTCAAGGGATACAAGTTGATGAAGAAAGATCAAAGCCATTCAAGAATGGAAAAGTCCAACAAGTGTAGTGAGGTAAGAAGTTTTCATGGTCTTGCAAGCTTCTATCGAGGTTTGTAAAGTTTTAGTACCATTGCTGCACCTATGACCGAGGTCATCAAGAAAAATGTGGGATTCAAGTGGGGTGAAAAGAGCAGAAGGCATTCAAGCTGCTAAGCAAAAATTGACACAAACACCATTGTTAGCTCTTCCAAATTTTGACAAGGCATTTGAGATAGAATGTGATGCTTCGTATTGGTTGGGCCAGTCATACAAGAAGGAAGACCCATTGCGTATTTAGTGAAAAATTAGTGGGGCTGCATTAAATACCTACTTATGACAAGGAGTTGTCGCATGGTGAGAACTCTAGAAAGTGTGGAACCATTATCTATACCCAAGAGAGTTTGTTATTCATTCGATCATGAATCCTTGAAGCATCTCAAGGGACAACAAAAGCGAATCGAACATAAAAGTGGGTTGAATATCAGACTTTTCCATATGTCATTCGATACAAAAAGGTAGGGAGAATGTGTAGCCGATGCCTTTCGAAGGTATGTTTTACTTAATGCTTTAGATGCTAAAATCTTAGGATTTGAGTCCATGAAAGATTTGTATGAACATGACCTTGACTTTTTGTGAGGACTTTAGAGTTGTGAAAAAATTACATGTGGTAAATTTTATAGACATGAGGGATTTTATTTAGAGAATAAATTATGTGTACCTCAATGTTCTATTAGGGATTTGGTTGTTAGAAGCCCATGGTGGGGGTTTGATGGGACACTTTGGTGTTGCCAAAACTCTAGCAATATTGTGTGAACACTTTTATTGGCCACACATGAAGAGATGTTGAGAGAATTTGTGGTAGGTGTGTGACGTGTTTGCAAGCAAAGTCTAAAGTTCATGCCAATGGGTTATATATGCCTCTACCAATTTCTACTCATCCTTGGATTGATTTATCCATGGACTTTGTGATGGGATTGCCTAGGACAAAACAAGGTTAAATTCGATATTTGTAGTTGTTGATAGGTTTTCTAAAATGGCACATTTTATACCTTGTCATAAGCGATGATGCTTCCCATGTTGCAAATTTGTTCTTTAAAGAGATTGTTAGACTCCATGGCATGCCACGCGATAGTTTCGATAGGGATGCTAAGTTTCTTAGCTATTTTGGAAAACACATTATGGGGTAAGCTAGAACTAAATGTTATTTTCTACTACTTGCCACCCCAAAACGATGGTCAAGCGGAAGTGGTAAATAGGACACTTTCTGCTTTGTTAAGATCTATTCTCCAAAAACTTAAAAGCTTGGGAGGACTGTTGCCTCAAATTGAATTTGCATATAATAGAAGCATTCATTCCACTACTAAATATTCACCATTTGAAATTGTTTATGGTTTTAATCCGATAACACCTTTGGATTTATCTCCACTACCCAGTTTCGAGTTTGTGAATGTAGATGGAAAGCGAAAGGCTGAATTGTAAGCAGGTTACATGAAAAGGCAAGGCTTAACATCGAGCAAGACCGAACAATATGTTAAACAAGCCAACAAGAACCGAGAAGCAAGTGATCTTTGAACCGGTGATTGGGTATGGTTACACATGCGAAAGGAGGTTTCCAAACCAAAGGAAATCTAAGTTAATGCCAAGAGGAGATGGACCTTCAAGTACTTGGCGAATCAACAATAATGCTTACAAGTTGGACCTTCGGTGAGAGTATGATGTTAGTGCAACTTTCAATGTTAGTGATCTTCTTCCTTATGATGTAGGTGATGATGATTGAGGACAAATCCTTTTCAAGAGGAGGAATGATGTGATTCCTATCACTACACAAGACAGAATCAACTCGAAAGTTCACAAGGACCAATGACAAGAGGGCGTGCAAAGAAGGTTCGTGAGGAGACTATGTTGATGGTTCGTGAGCTTATGGAAATAGAGACCAAGGCTTGGGAGCTTATGAACAAAGGCCAAGGGACTTCACCAAAGATAATGCATATGCTAACTTATTCAAGCCCAAGTGCACAAGAGACCAAGGAAGACCAAGGAGAGATGATACAACAAAGGGCTACAAATTCAAACATGCTTTGTGAGGCCGTAGATTTCATGGAAGATGACTTGAAGACTCAAGAAATGCTTGTTAATATCATACAATGACTTTGGAAGCTTTTAACACCTAAAGAGAAGACTTTAGGGGCCAAAATGCAACTTTGAAAATTAGGCCCTTAGAAAAACAGGATTGTTAGAGTTTCCTTATTTTTGAGGATTTATGTTTCCTAAATAGATTAGGCAACTTACCTAATTCTTTCCTACATAGATTAGGTAAGTTGAGTAGTTTCCCCTAGAGTTAATTCTAAGTAGTTTCCTAAGAAGATTCTACTTAGACCTTTCCTTTACCTTTAGGTTTAGGTTTCACAACCCATATAAATAAGGGTTGTGGCTTATTGTTTAGGGACAACTTTTCGGATTATTGATTAATATAGTTTTGAGTGTTTTTCC
>JABEVN020001185.1:0-26005 GCA_013146195.2 Codonopsis lanceolata | reverse complement strand
TTTTATGATTGACACTGCGGATATGAATATTGTAGTTGTTCGCTATATTTTGTGCTTTCCGACTTAAGACTTGTTCGCTTATGGTTTATTCTAGATTATTGTTGTGATAGGTTGTTGCCTTCCGATAATCGGTGATATTTTATTACCTTCTTACTTTCTAACTTTTCTACTTATGTAAATTTTTAATTAATAGTGTTGTTGTCTAGATAGCTTAAAAAGTGTGACTTTTCTTACCTTCTAACTTGTCTGCTTGTGTTTTACAAGTATAAAATGCTAGGAATCAGTTTGTATGGTCCTCATATGTGATATGCCCCATATACATTAACTGATACTTGGAGACAAAAAATAGATCTCATCTTCATGATTTGTCTACCACCATTTAGTGTAGTTAGTTACCTGATGTGGACCCATCTACTTTTGCAGGATGGGCATCTTTACTATAGTAGTCTACCATGGGGGTAATTTTGTCAAAGAAGGGGAACATAGGAAATACATTGGGGGCACTCATGATTTATTAGAAGATATGGATACAGATTACATTTCTTTTATTGTCTTAAAGGGTGGCATTGAACAACTATTGAACTATAGTAACAAGCGCGTGCGGGTACCCATCTGTACCTAATTTCAGGCCAAGATTTAGACAATGGACTTAGAAGAATGTATAGTGATAGGGAAGTCATATGTATGTGTGAGATGTTAAGGAATCGGGAGTATCTACGTATGTATGTTGAGCATGGAATTGATGAAGGTCTTCCATGTCTTCTTACTGGTACACAAGAAAGTGTGGCTGAGTGTTTAATATTTGATGATGATGTACATGAGGAGGAGGATGTTCATTCTAGGGATGATGTATATGTTGAGGATGATATTGAGGATGATGTAAATGTTAATGGTCAAGAAGATGCAAATGTTAATGGCCAGGATTGTGAGGATGATGTTAATGGTAAGCTAGATGTAAATGTTAATGGTCAGGATTGTGAGGAAGATGTAAACATTAATGGTCAGGATTGTGAGGAAGATGTAAATGTTAATGGTCAGGATTGTGAGGATGATGTAAATGTTAATGGCCAGGATTGTGAGGATGATGTAAATGGTGAGGATTATTCTAGTGAATATGAGACTTATATTGCAGATAGTAAAGAAGAAAAAAGTGAGTATGGGTACACTGTTAATGATGTGATTAAAGCAAGTGATGAAGAAATGGCCTAGGCTAGAAAGACATGTATTGATATGAAAACAAATGAAAGGAAAAAACCAATTGAAATGACTAAGAATGAGCATGGTACACCACCTGTTGAAATGGCTGAGGATGAACATATTACCTTGGAGGACACATTCATTGTTGAGACTGATTCAGAGCTGAGTAGTGATTGCAGTGAACATGACATCAAGAATAAGAAGCAAAAAAGGAAAAAATATGGATCATGCAATCCATACATTGATCCCAAGGATATCAACTTCAATATAGGCATGGAATTTAAGAATGCAATTGAGTTTAAGGAGGCAATTAGGGCACATGCAATAGAGAAGGGGATAGACTTCAAATTTTTTAAGAATGATCAACAAAGGAGAGTGTGTGTAGTCTGTATGAATTCCACTGTATGCCCATGGAGGATTTGGGGAAGTCAACCAAAAGGAGTGAAGAGTTTTCATATAAATACCTATAATCCAAAGTATATGTGCAGTAAGAATCTGAGGGGTAGACAACTCACTTCCCAATGGATTACAAGTACATATTACACAACAATAAAAAAATAATCCATCTTGGAAGCTTGCAGAAATGAAGAAGGAGATTAAAACAATGTATGGTTTGGATGTCAATTTGGGTACTTGCTCAAGGGCTAAAAGGAAGGAATTGGGTGATGTTGTTTATTCAATGAAGGAACACTATGCCAATATCTGAGATTATAGAAATGAGCTGCGGAGGATGACTGTAAATGACACCCTATATTCATAAGTGTTATACAAAGGACGAGTTTTTAAAGGCATATGCAAACAACATTGAGCCCATAATAGGTGAAAACAACTGGCCACAATCTGGAGACGATTCCTTGAGGCCTCCAATGTACAAGGCAATGCCAAAGAGGCCAAAGAAGAAGAGAATGAAGGCACCACATGAAGGAACAACCAAAAAAGATAACCATGGGTGTACAAAAATTGAGTCAGTATGGGAAAGAGATGGAATGTAGTATTTGCTATATGGTTGGTCATAACAAAAATGGGTATAAAGAACAAAGGGAAAGTGTAGCAAAGTATCAGTAGGGTCCAAACTGAGGTATTATGCTTCTATATCTTGTTTTTACATAACACTAATATATATCATTATTGGTTCTTCTGCAGTTTTGAATTTGGATGCTAATTTCTTATAAGCACCTAATACTTCAAGAAAAATATGTAAATCCAAAGTATAGAAAGGAAAAGCCCCAATTAAGAAAGTTTATACAAAAAATAGAAATGAAGGAAGGAAGAAGATACCTCAGATGCCTGCAGATGAGAAGAGAAAAAGAGGAAGGCCCAAGTAGGGGTGGCAATTTGAGGCACGACACGATTGGCCGACACGAACACAACACGGAAATATAGGGTTTGGGCTGGGGCTTATCGGGTTCGGGCCGTTAAAGGGCCAACACGATAAGGCACGATAAAAAATGAGTTGTTATCGGGCTGGCTTGATAAGCACGGTAAGACACGATAACTAAAATATATATGTTTTTAAAATATATTTTTTAAAAATTTACTAGGGGTTATTCGCTTCTTTCGAACTATTTTCATGATTATTTCATAGTTTTATCATTTGAAAATTTATTACTTTTAAACTACTTAACTATTTATATTGATAAATTTTCAAAATATGTATTAAAAAATCAAAATTATATATTTTATAATGTTTATTGGACTTAACGGGCCTGACTAAATAAATCCTGTTTTTTTGCTTAATCGTGTCTATCGTGTCGTATTATGCTTTTCGTGTTTTTATCGTGTCGTGTTCGGGTTTTAATATTAGGCACGATAAGCTTATCATGCCGTGTTCGTGTTCGTGCTTATCGTGTCGTGCTGTTATCGTGCCGACTCGATAACAGCCCAGCATAACCGATTTGCCACCCCTAGGCCCAGGAAGCCAGTCAATGCAGAACCAACACATGATTTTGTTGGACTCTATGTTTCACTAGCTGGAGAAACCTTTTTAAAGGTATGTTTAGTTTAATTGTTGCCTAGACTACACATTTTACCATTTTAATTTCTAAATTGTCAACTAACACTGATATGCACTATGTACTTGTTTGTAGATGTAACGCCTCAAACTCGGTACCGACACTGCGGTCCCACAATTTGGCCACGTCATCAATTCTAAATACTAACTCACAAAATATCCAAAATAAAACATTCAAATTTTCCTATTCAAAATACATAACGGTCTAATACAAATTCTGAAATATAATAACTACCATAAATCTCGAACAAATGTTTATTCCCTAAAAAAAAAACTGTCAAATCTAGGAAAATTAATCTTGTCCGCGCCACCCTTCAAATGATCCACCTGATCCCAAAAAGATTTCAAATTTTACTTACGACCTGAAGAAAAAAAAATGGTGAGCGAACAATGCCCAAGAAGTTCATATACAACCCTCTCGGTTCCTATGAGGAGTTGACCACAAATAATTATATAAATTTCGCAGTGGTCAAATAATTATATCAAGATCAAAAATTTCATTTATCGGATAAATAAACAATAAAATCGAATAAAGTGCTAATTAGGAGTTCCAAATGAAAGATAAAGCTCAAAACAAATACGAGATATTCAATTGTCGCCAACCGTCCCATTCCAGTTGGAAACAAAGAACACCCGTAGATTCCATGATCACTTAAGTGGTCAATTCGACCTGACTAACTGCCCCAATGGGCCTGAGCCCAACGGGCCTAAAGGTGTATCCAGATAACCTCACCACATGTCCAGTGGCGTCAAATAATTCAAAGTTCACAAATGTTACATATTTCACGTAACAACTTAATTTACTTAGTGATCACTGAGGAGTTACAAATAAAGTCAAACGTCCAAAAATATATGTAATCCATTTTTCCAATGGATTGATATTTCAAGAAGTCAAACATGAGTTACAAAAGTTTCAAAATTCAGATTATGAACAAAATAGGTTCGACGGAGTTCAAAGCAAATATCAGCGAATGCCGAACATGGGTTTACAAAGAAAGTGTTAAGCCAATAAAATTATAACGGAAGCCCACCGAATCAAATATGATGATCAAATAACTTTAAAGAAGTATAATCTCTTACCAAAAAGAAGTGAACAGTTAGCTTGTATGTGTATGTCACCACTGCTCGTTCTTGTCCAAATCTAACATCCAATACAAGAAAAACTAAATTATCTTAAATAATATTTTTCTAATTCCTGAGTAAATAAACTGAATTCTAATAACCTTTTTTTTTTTTTAAAGATATTAGCCTATTAGTGATAGTACACTAACCAAAGTATAAAGCATCCCACTTTCGTTAATTATTCCATCCACCCGACACCTCACCACCTTTTCCCTTTTTATTTTTATTTTTTAATGATAAGACAATTCCCCCACATCACTATCACCCATCCCTATCACCCTTTTTCTAAAAGAAAAACTCTTTTTGTGAATTCCCCCCTCCATACACCCGTACACCAAACCTTCTTCTTCCTCAATATTACTTTCTCTATCTACTTCTCCCTCATTTCTTTTCCCTCTCTTCCATTTCCACCTTCCGCCAACAACACCAAACCTTCTTATTCTTCTTTTTTTTTTAAGTTCACTCTGCCAGCCACTCCACCTCTTTCTTTTATTTTTATTTTTATTTTTTTGTTCTGACAAGTTTTCCGACGCACAATAAGTCATTCAAATCTCCTAGCCTATTGTAAAAATTTACAATTTCAGGAAGAAATAAACAAAGGTCAACATAATACCTCAAATCGACACCTCCCTCTCGCGACTTCGTCTGCCAATGGATCGGAGCTCCGCCGGCTACCTTCACCCCAAGATTTCGAAGGGTCTTCCTCAGTGCACTCTCCCAATATACTTTCTCAGCCGGTTTCCCTTGCTTTGTGAGTAGATGAACAAGGGACCATTGCTCCCCTTTTATACCCTCTTCCTCTTCTTCATTACTACGAGTTATTGTCTGTTTCTCCAAAACGGCGGCAACAGCAACCCACGGCCTCCCCCAAATTACTAATCATAATGGCAGTTGTTTAATTACATTTATAATTGTTATTATTATTATTATTATTATTATTATTATTATTATTATTCTTATTCCTTTATTATTATTGTTATTGTTTTATTATTTATGATTATTGTTATACATTTATCAAATGGCCCATCAATTTGGGTTCAAGCTCAATCACAAATAAATAACTCAATTGTGTACTAAAATTAAATTGGCTCATTGCTGATTCACTAATGAGCCCACATATTAATTTCTTTTAAATTTGGTCAAACCATAAATGTCGGCCCAAGATGACTAAACTAACATAGGTCCAATTACACTAAAAAAATAAAAACTATAATATTATCAAAATTAGGGATATTACAGCAGACACCTGAAGCATCCAGGCCTGTCAATTTGGATGCTTATGCTCCACCAAGTGAAATACCAAATCAATTTCCAAGATATGCAGTTGGCCTAGCAACATCAAACACAACAACCCCAGCAACATCAAACACAACTGCCCCACCTCCATCTACTCAACAGTCTGACTTTTAAAGGAACACTAATTAGGATAGGTTGCATAAAAATTCCATGACTATGTAATCAGGATAATTACTGGGGGTATAACTTAATTTTGGACATGTCTTTTTGATGGGTACATTACTGGTGGTATAACATTTGTTTTGGACAAAAAGTTTTTATTATGGTTGTATAGAAATCTCAGGCAGTATGGACAAGTACTTTTGGAATTGTGTACTTGTTCATAAACTTTTGTGATAGGGGATTTTGGATGTGAAACATATGCCTTTGGTTACCAATATATTATGACTTGAAGTAAACCTATGTGTCTTTGGACTTGTTCATAAACATATGTATATTTATTAGTGAACATGGTATCTAAGGTGAACACAGATCACATTTTTGCAACAAATATTCCAAAGATCACAGATTTGCAACAAACATAATCTCATAACAAAGATCATATTTTTCACAATAACCCATTTCATTTGCTCCTAACATATGAAAACTCTATTGATATGTACAACCTATAGCCTAACAGAACCTTAAAAAAACTCCATTGATATTCACCCTTTTCTAGGTAACATCAACATAACTGTAGCATTTGGACTTAAACTATCATATACACAAATCAAGAAAACAATTACAACAACCCATAGCCTAACATTCCATTTGCTTCTAACTTGAGATTTGAGCAAAGCAATTTTCATGTCTTTCATCACTAGTTCTTTTTCAAGCCTCTTGATTTCCTTTTGTAGTGTAACTTTCTTGTCCTTTTTTCTTTTCCAACTTCATCTCAGCCTTGGTTAACTTCTCTTTCAATTCAATAACATATTGGCTCTCATTTGCCCATTGAAAGAAATCACAACCTTTTACTATTTTATGCATTAACACAAATAGAAACATATATGTCAAAAGCTTTGCACAGAACCTTTGCACACAAAACAGAAGTCACAAGTCACAAACAGAACTGCTGATAACAAACAAAATTTCGAAGATGAAAACAAAAGTCAAGAAAATAGCTTGCATGAAGAATTTCAGGGTTAAACAAATAGAATCACAAAGAAAATAGCTTACCATATGAAACAAACAGAATCACCGACAATTTTTTTAAAAATGAGCCAAGATGTAAAAAAAATCAATTTAACATACAAATACATACCCTGTAATTCCCACATCCATAGAATAGCTTGCCATGGTTACTATAAGTTCGTGAGGTCTTTAATGGAGTTGTGACCTTACAATCACACAATGGAACACCTTCACCTTTGTGAGTTTTGGCACGCGATTTCCCTGTTGATGACGAAGTCATGGAACACAATGGAGCCAAATAGGGTTTTCTAGCTATGAATTGTTGTATAAATGATTCATGATGGAGACTCGAAGAAAATATCTCCAACTAAGAGTACGATATGTCGGAGAGAAACAGTTAGGGCTTCGATCTAAGTCTAACTACCGATGGTTATATAGATCTGCTAGTTATATACATCTACTCGAAGAAGATATCTCCAACTGAGAGTAAACATGTGCTTCGCATGTGCTTGTTTAGACCAAGGGCATTCTCATCAATTAAAAAAAAAAAAAACTAACGCTAACGGTGGGATGGGGCAAATTGGTCCAATGAAACATGTCCAGGAACCACCTTCGATTGTTTTTTTGTCCGGGGACCAAAATATTATTTTTCGACATGTCCAGGGACCAAACATTATATTAATCCAAGAAATTAACCAAAATGGACTTATGTAGTTGAAATCAAAAAGGGAACACTAGAGCGATTACAAATTCAGGAAGATGGCCTGGCCCTCATGTGAGTGCCCCGTTTTTCGACTTCTCCCCATGCGACTGAGAAGCGGGTGGTTTTAGAAAAAACCTTTCAAGTGCGTGGAATATGTCCGACCTCAATTGTGGACTCAAAATGTAAATAACAAAGTTGTCATCTTTATTTTAAGGAGAAACAAAGAAAAACAAAAAATAACCAGATTTATAAAAAGGGTTCGAAGGCTAAGTTACGAGTTGGGAAGGGGTTAGGCACCCAACTCGCTCTTTCGGTCTTAAAATAAGTTTTTTTTTGGCTAAATATGCTTTTTTATAAAATTAAAAAATTTAAATAAAGCATTTGATATATATATATATATATATATATATATATATATATATATACATATATATATATATATATATATATATAAATGAAAGAAATAACAAAACTTATAGCAGCCTCATTTTAGAGTTGCAAATGTACTTTATAAAAATTTCGCTATAATAACGGCTTATTTTAGTGCTATTTGTTATAGAATTTTGGGCAGCATAACTGCTTATTTCCCGATATATTACTATTTTGAATAGAACTTTTTAAGGGTTAAAAGTAAATAAACTTTAAAGGTACCTACCTCTTGAAGTGTGGGAGTACTATCCCGTACCAAACTTCCTTCTGGTAGGCCTTAGGGTGCGCTCGCTCTGTCCTTCAGGGAGAGAGAATCTTTTTTCTTTTTGCTGGAATTCGGGCAACGTGACTGCTCCGTTTTGTTGTTTTTGCCTCGGGATTTGGGTGGCACAACTGCTTGCGTTCGCTGGTTTTTCTTACTTGCTTGCGTCTGAAATCGGGCAGAGCAACTGCTTGCTTTTGCTGGATTTGACGTCTGAAATCGGGCAGGGCAACTGCTCTTTTTGGCTCTTTTGAACCGGTGAAATAGAGCGGAAACCTAGTTGGGTAGCCAGGGTTCACTTTGGCCGAAGAGTTTAAGTGTTTAGGGAGAGATTTGGCAGAGCTTCGGGGCTAGAGATGAAAATAACCTCGGCGTTCTCTTGGGAGAACGTTCACAAACCGCGCGGTGAAATTTTCTCACTGCGTGAACTGTGTGAACTCCTTTGAATTCACTGCCGAATGCCTCTATTTATAGGCTGAGATCGGGCTTCCTTCGCGGTTAAGTTTGATCACTTTATGTTTTAACAGCTTGTACCGCGTGCTGAAAAGGTTGCACCAAAGGTCAAGTGCACCAGTAATTTGGGACCTATGGGCACTGCCCATAGCGGTTGTGGGTGTGATGCCCATAATGGATGTGGACTGCGCCCACAGCTTTTTCCTTTTCTGTTTTGGCACATTGGCCCCCTACAGTTCACTATTTATGCATTCTTTCTTTTCTTTTGCATTTTCAACCATGTAACTAGACATTCGTTAGTCCTTTTAACAGGTCTTGATATTTTATGACATGTTATATGACAGAGGTACGAAATTGGGGCGTCTACACCTCATTATTCCAACAAAGTAATGAGAAAATATCTCTCTTGTCTGATGTAAGGCTCTTACAGTCGGACCGCACCCTATTAACACAATCTAGTGGTTAAAAGAAGGGTGAAATTCTGGTCGGTCCCTTTTCCGAAATTTCTAACCCCTCCAGTACCCCCCTTTTTTTTCAACCGTAAAAGGTCATTTTTTGAAATATTGTTCCAAAAATATTGTCGTCTCATTCAACAGCTCTGGCAAATACATTGGATTGGAAAATCACCATTATTGAGTTGGATAATTTTCACAGTAGGGATGAAGACAAATGACGAAGAATAAGAATGCTTACGACGAAGGAGAAGGAAGAAGAAGGTTGAGGACATGGTCTGGTTCATTACGATTTTTGCATCGTGGTACAAAAATATATATCTAATCAAATTGATGAATCGTAGTGCAAACATTGATGTATCGCGTTGCAATTAGACTAGACAATTAAACTATTGAACGGTTGTGCAAAAATTAATACAATAAAATTGATGAATCACGGTTCAATAGTCAATGAACCGCGATGAATTTCCGTAGCGCACCTCATGCTCATTAAGGGTATTGTAGTCTTTTTGCCCTCAAAAGTGTTTTTTTCCGGTTTGAAAAAAAAATACTAGAGTGATTAAAGGACAAATTACAAGCCGGTACATCTTTTAAAGCATGTTTTCAAATGAATCCAACTATTTTTTAGATATATCTTCTAGGTAAAATTTTGGGGCGAAACTACGTCACTTCCCAGCACCCTCACCCTCGCCCAGCACCTTCCCCTTCCTCCTTGAATCCAAGCCCCAATCTTCGTACGTCTTCTTTCTAGGCTTCGCCAACAACCCCACGTCTAAGTTCCGGCCAACACACCTTCAGCACAACTCACGAGGACTCTACTGCCCCTAATCAATTGATCCATCACATTTTCCTAATCTGTATGAACCTTCATTTTTTTCTCTATTTCTTTATCAATCTATTTTTGGATTCCTGAATTTAGACTACTAAAATTGTAAACATACATAGCTCTTGTACCTCAAATTTCTTTGACTATTTTGACCCTGTTTCTCTAAAAATCTACCACAACGGTCAGATTTATCATTGTTTGAGTAATTGGTTTCCTCTGTTATGTGGTAATTGTTGTTATTATAGCAGTTTTTGATGCTGGAGTTAGACTTTGTTTTGTGAAATTGTAAAATTGGACATTGCAAAAATGAGGTGGTTTTATTTGAGCTTTTGAACTTTGTTGTATCATGTACAGTTGAGGTGCGGGTGTTGATGTTCCCTTAAGTGTGGGAATTATTGAGCCCATAAATACCCCTTAGTGCTTAACCATGTGTTTGTGCTCCCTGGGGCTGCTTAAGTTTTGAAAAAGATTGAATTGGAAAAACAATTCCAATCTTGTCGATTTGTTTTTTTTCAAAATGCTGGGAGATAATCCAACCTTGTCCTGTAGCTAATTTCTTAATCAATTTCATGTATGTGATTCGGTTCTCACCCGGAGGGAGCTACAAAATCTCAATTTCGTTTGCACTTAAATTAATTGTTTACTCTGTTGCTTGGTGCTTTGATTGGGACCTTAACATATGCAGAGAATTGAAGTGCACTTACTTGCTCGTTGTTGAAGAAGGGAATTATGTATGATGCTGTTTAGGAAATGGTGAAATGGGAATTTTTTTTTTCTCTTTTTTTTAGAAAGATAACTTTTCTACTTTCTGTGCAATTCTGCTTTAGTCCAGACAAAAGCGGCCACTACAAGGATAGCGAATGAAGATGAAAGGAGAGTGTTTTGGCAGATGCGCCACTGTATTTTTTCAAGGGTAGTATATGAGGGAGTAGGCAGAGAGCGGGTCAAAGATGGTGATTACATACTGATCACTATCACGCAGCTCTTTCTCTGATGTGTCATATAATTTGAACTCTTTAGGTAACCTCAAAGGAATGAATGTGTATAGTATGCTACTTTGGTTGCAATGTTAAATATTGACTGATGTTGCATTATCTTGGCACTTTAAGGATTTTGCATTATCTGTGTATATTTCTCAAACCAGGATGTATGTCAGGATTTCTGTATCTTTCCTGCAATTGCTTATGATTAGTTATGAATATGGATTATGGCTGGTTATTTAAATTTTTTAAAACAATCTGGTTGGTCTCTTTATGCTTGTCATCCTTGCCCTTTTTTTTTTTTTTTTTTTTTTTTTTTTTTGAGCTCACAAGGCAATGCTTATCAAGGGAACTTGAGTAAAGGAATTTGGGGATAATAGTTTTACAAGCAAAGTAGTCTTTGATCTGATCTATGGAAGTTGGTTACAGATGATTTGGGTGATAACATACGATCGATACTTTTTCCTGTCCTATTGTAGACAATTAGCTTTACAAATGTTTATTCTTTCCCCTTAAATACTGATGAGTTTCACTGAACAAGTTAGCTAGCTGGAGAACTGGCGCGGCCTAAACCAAGAATCATTTTGGTGACATTTCTATTTGGCAGTGAAACCATTTGTTATTATTTTGGGTAAGTTAACAATTCTGATGACTAGCATTGACATCAATATTATTGGATTTTTTTTTGTCTAGAAAAAACTGTGTTAACAGTTCTGATGTCTAGCATTGGTATCAGCATTTTTGGATTTTTTTTTTTGTCTTGAAAAAACTGTTAACAGTTCTGATGCCTAGCATTGACATCAGAATTTTTTGATTTTTTTTTTGTCTTGACAGACCGGATGAGATTTGTCTTCATTAATGATATTTTTGTCATTTGACAACCAATTTGTTGTTATACGAAATGTCAAAAAAAAAAATTTAATAAACTTAGATGAAAACATGTTTCTAAAATTGTACCCACTTGAAATTTATCCTAAATTTTTTGGAAAGTGGACTGACCCACAATTATTTCTTAAAGGAACATAATGGGCTCGAGCTTACTAAAGTAAGCTTGAGTTCGAGTTCGAGCTCGAGTGAGACTGAGACCAAGATATGAGCTAATTATCTACTATTTTCAACTCGTTTATTTGATGAGCTTTGTTCTTAAATAGTTGTTCATATAAGTTCAGCTCGTTACTATGTCAAAAAAATGAATTTTGTAATTATATTTCATTTTATGTATAATGTTTATATACAATAAAATTCAAATTTTGATATTTTATAATTTATTTTTTTCATCCCTTTGACTTGAACTCGGCATAATATTATGTACAGTCGGGTAATTCGTGAACAGGTCACAAACAACTTGAGAATTTGAGTGTGGGTTGCACTACTAAGGGCATCCACAATCGTTCATATTCCCCCACAAATTCTTAGCTGGATTACACTGCCAACTATACATTTTCATAATTTCTATCTCTTAAGAATTTTCTTCTACAATGGTTTTGATTCTTCAACAATTCTTACATGGATCCCACTACCACATCATTCACTTTATTTACACTATTTTTTATTTTTATACTTTGCAAATAAATTAATTAATACGTATATGCAATATAAATAAATTAATTCGTATATAATTTTTATTAATATATTGAATATTAAAATATGTAATATAAATAAATTAATTCGTTTATAATTTTTATTAATATATTGAATATTCAAATATGCAATATAAATAAATTAATTCGTTTATAATTTTTATTAATATATTGAATATTCAAATATGCAATATAAATAAATTAATTCGTTTATAATTTTTATTAATATATTGAATATTCAAATATGCAATATAAATAAATTAATTCGTTTATAATTTTTATTAATATATTGAATATTCAAATATGCAATATAAATAAATTATTTCGTTTATAATTTTTATTAATATATTGAATATTCAAATATGCAATATAAATAAATTATTTCGTTTATAATTTTTATTAATATATTGAATATTCAAATATGCAATATAAATAAATTATTTCGTTTATAATTTTTATTAATATATTGAATATTCAAATATGCAATATAAATAAATTATTTCGTTTATAATTTTAATTTATATATTGCATATTCAAATATGCAATATATAAATAAATTAATCCGTTTATATTTTTTTATTAATATATTGCATAACAAATACATTTATTAAAACAAAGGTATTAATTTATTATTTTCATTAAAATATTACATAAAAACAAATATGGAAATTTAGCCATAACATTCTAAAAATTGCATGTCATCACTAATTGTCACCGCAACGAGCCCATATATGCTCAACCAAGTCGGCTCGAAGTTCATGATGCCGATTACTATTACGTAGCTCATTATTTCGCTGCAAATATTCTTGAAATGCTTGGGTTGAGCCATGGTTTGCTTGTGTAGAGGACTCTCCGACCCAATTCGTAACGTGATCACCCTCATCCTCGACAATCATGTTGTGTTGAATAATGCATGTTAGCATAATTTCTTTCAAGTTATCTCTATACCATAATCGAGCAGGACCTTTTATAATGGCCCACCTCGATTGGAGCACTCCAAATGCTCGTTTTACGTCTTTTCTTGCTGCCTCTTGTCTTTCCTTGAATTTCTTTCTTTTAGCATCCGCCGGGCACGAAAAGCTCTTCACAAAAGTAGCCCAATTCGGATAAATTCCATCTGTTAGGTAGTATCCCTTTGAATAATGTGTGCCATTAACTTCAAACTCAATAGGCGGTGCAGTTCCTTCGAGTACGTTATTGAATAAAGGTGATTCGTATAGCACATTAAGATCATTACGAGAACCCGCGACCCCGAAGAATGCATGTCATATCCATAAATCTGTAGACGCAACTGCTTCAAGCACAATTGTTGGCTTTGCATGACCTCTTGTAAATTGGTCTTGCCAAGCAACTGGACAGTTTTTCCATTCCCAATGCATACAATCAAGACTTCCTAACATACCTGGAAATTCGTGCCTCTGCTCGTGCATTTGAAGAAGACGTTGTGTATCATCGGCATTTGGTCTTCTCAAGTATTGACCTCCAAACAATTCAACAACACATCGACAAAAGTTTTTCAGGTAATTCATGGCAGTTGTCTCACCCATTCGGAGATACTCGTCTAGATGGTCGGCTGCATCACCATAAGCCAATTGACGGATAGCCGCCGTGCATTTTTGAAGTGGTGACAGACCTCTTCTTTTTGTTGCATCGAACCTCAATTGAAAATATGATGAATGATTCTCCAATGCAGTAACTAACCGAAGGAATAAGTTTCTATGCATTCGAAACGCTTGAAAATGTTATCGGGATACAATGGCTGAGAAGAGAAGTAATCATCGACAAGTTGAGTGTGTCCGATTTCACGATTTCGATCTAAATACCTCCTTCTCCTTTCTCTTCTGTCCATTTGCGCTTTCATTTGTTCCATCAACTGTTTGTGGTGTTCAACTAGCGCATGCATCATTTCTTCACCTTCAGAAATATTGCCTTCATCGAAGTTTTCCGAATCATCACTATTTGTGGTAGGGGTAGTAGAAGACATTTTTTGTGGTAAAATGTAAGACAATGGTTTGTAGTTTGAAGAGTAAAAATACTAATCCTCTATATATAGAACATTGGTTTACAACGGCAGTTTACAACGGCTACTTTACAATTACATAAAAACATTTTCAGGAAAACATGAATAATTCAAATTACATAAAAACATGATTACTTAAAATTACATAAAAACATTAAAAATTAAAAATTACATAAAAACGTGAATAATTAAAATTACATAAAAACATAATAACTTAAAATTACATAAAAACATTACAAATTTAAAATTACATAAAAACGTGAATAATTAAAATTACATAAAAACATGATAACTTAAAATTACATAAAAACATTACAAATTTAAAATTACATAAAAACGTGAATAATTAAAATTACATAAAAACATGATTACTTAAAATTAACTAAAAACATTAAAAAAAATCGAAATTTAACTAAATTTCATACCCCATATTATGCCACTGCTGCTTTAGGACATCACATACACGTTCATGTAAGACACGCACACTGGGATTCATTTCACTTGTATCTTGTGTAAGAAATTTTATATCTTCAATGAACAATTTGTTCAACTGCATTTTTCCTTCAATTTTCTGTTTTTCTGCTTTCGTTGCAGCTCTTATCTTCTTAGTTTTCGCTTCAATTCTTCGAATATCATTGTATTCATCCATTTTAGTTTTAATCTCCGTATGATGTTGAAACTCTTCTTTTGAAATATTTGAGGATTTGTTTTTCCCCTTCTTCTTCGCTGCCTTTTGTCCAATTGGACGGGTACGAATATCAATTTCCTCAACATCCACACTCATATTAGAATGTCCCTCAGACCCAGATGTCCTAGATTTTTTTCCAACGTGATGAATATCATCTTGTGGTAAAAGAGCTGGAGTGTCTTTCATAATGCTCCACACATGTTCAAATTGAAATGTACCTTTATGTTCTTCTCGAAATTGGCTGTATGAATTGGAAAGTAAATCTGCATCACTCCAACCGCTTCGATGAGCGGCCAATAGTTTATTGTATATTGCATTGAAATGATTCACTTGCTTCTGAATTCGATTTAACCAACGTGGTCTCACCTGGGTCACCTCTTTTGCCATGGAATTGCTCGGACGATGTTCGTTGTAATAATCAGTTATACGTCTCCAGTAGGATGCAATCTTTTGGTCGTTACCCACCACTGCATCTAGGCCAATCGTACACACTACATTTGTAAGAATAATGTCTTCTTCGATCGACCACTGTGCACGGGCTGTTTTACCTTTATCCGGTTTTTTGAGATCAATTGTTTCTATATCAATTTGTGTCTCTGGAACCGATGATGGCGTTGTTGGATCCTTTTCTGAAGACATCGTTTCGAAACTAGCTCTTCGAGATTCATTTGACGACATACCGTATGGAGAAAATGCACGAGGATGGCCTTGCATGTAATATTGGTTGGACATAGGTTGCCAATATTCATTGGGAGACATGAAAGTGGGAGCACGAGAAACGTTAGAATAAATATTCCCAGCAGTTGGAGAAGCTTGAAAATTATGAAAATTGTGTGCACCTTGAAAATGCTGAAAATTTGGATGGTTTGGAAAATTTGGTGGGCATTGGGGGGTTGACAAAAACTGAGAAAATTGAACATTTTCAGGTATACGAACATTTTGGGAATTTTGATTTTCTTCAACATTTGAAGAATTAAATAAATTCCTCAAATGGTTACCTTGATTTTCATCCATTTGGGAAAAATGAAATTGTAGAAGTGAGGATATAGAAATTGATGAGATAACAAAAATAAAAATTGTAGAGAGAATTATAGTAGAGAAAGAAGTGATGAGATAGAAAAAAGAAGTTGAGAAAAATATGAGGAGTTGTTCACTATTTATAGGAGAATATATGAGTATTTTTGAATTTTTATCAGTTATATTTCAAAATTTTCAATTCAAAAAAATTCATTTCAAAATTTTTTGAAATTTTGAAATTTTGAAATTTTTGAACTTTTTGAAATTTTTGAAATTTCAATAAAAAGCCATCAACAGACAATTTAAATTGTTACTCCTTCCGTTCCGGGCAAAGAGTCTCCGTTTGATCATCAAACTTTTTAAGAAAATTACAATTTTTTCAAAATTTTTTAAAAATATCTAAATGGAATAATAGAATTTTTACCCGAAACGGAGGGAGTATTAATATATTGCATAAAAATGTTAATAATTAAAATTATATAAAAACGTGAATAATTAAAATTAACTACAAACATTGCATAATTAAAATTACATAAAAATATTACATAATTAAAATTGAATAAAAAGCATTACATTTTCAAAAAAAAAAAAAGAAGGTAAAAGACATTTTCAAATGGTTGAAAAATTCAACTTTTTTTTTTAAAAAAAAATTCAAAATCCCATGCTGGCCGACAGCCTGCCCACGCAGCCCTTCACGCCTCCCCCGTCCGGCCTCGCTCATTTGGTGGCTCACTTGCTCCTCCCGCGGCTCTCTAGCTCTCTCTCTCTTGCCCGATTGATTATTATTTGGGAATTTTGGTGAGGAATTCCCAAATAGGAATTGTTGGGGAATGGCTTGCAATGGGGAGATGCCAATTCTTAATGGGGAATTCTTGAGGAATTCCCCCGTTACTGATGCTCTAAGTACTGTAATAGGTAATCGCTAGCTATGTATAGATTAGATATATACATGTATAATGTAGTTTAATGCAACTAAAATCTAATGTGTACATCTCCTATAATACCATCTTATAGATCTTAATTCATAAGATGGAGCTTCACTCTCTCATAGCTCAATCTACAAATACACGATGGTTCGAGTAAAGATAATCCGTCTTACAAAAAATATATGTAAAATCGTCTTATACAAGTTTTTACCAATTGTCACATATAAATAAATGAGTAGGTCTCCTATAAGACCGTCTTACGGATCTTAACTCGTAAGACGAAACCTCACTCTCTTACAGTTCAATCCATCAATACACGGTTGGTCGGATAAAGAAGATCCATTTTATAAAAAATATCTGTAATACCGTCTTACACAAGTTTTTACCTAAATAAATTGGATCCATTTTTTGGGTACCAACTTTTTTAGATTGAAATTGGATAAATAGAACCATATCTGTACAAAAGCTTTAAATCATCTATATCAATCTCTGTCACACTTTCTATCTCAATAGTGGGTCCCACATGCACAACCTTCTATTTCCAGAGACACATGTAGGGATGAGATTGAATGAAATAAAAAATGTGACAAACATTGAGATAGAAGTTTTTAAGCCCCGTACAAATCTAGGTTTCAAATCGTCTATCTCAATCTCTGTCACATTATATGTCTTATTGAATCTCAGTCTTACATCTTCCTTCTTATTTTAGTTAATTTTCTTTTTATAAAGAAACATGTAAAATTAAGATTCAATGAAAAGTGAAATTGTGATAAATATGAGATAGATGATTTGAAGACTGCCATTAGTTAGTAGATTAATTATTCACCCAAGTAACTCACTTTTTTTTATTACTCTCTCCCTTCTTAAAGTGTGTTTTTTACCCCATATAAATTAAGAAAAATTAATTATCTATTATTGAGTATCATATGTGCATGTGGGACCCACCATTTGAAAAACTTTCTACTTCCTTGAATAATTTTCGTGGTTTTTTTTTACATTTTTTTTATTAGAAAAACACTTTTACTATTTTATTATTATTTTTATTTCATCTAAATATCTAATCAGCCAATTACATTTGAACATGTATGCATCTATTTTGATATGGCCGGGTAGGTTCTTTGTAACACTTTCTTTTATTGGTAACCTAAACAGTAAAACGGATCCATTTGTTCCGATCCACATGAGGTCTACTTACTTAGGTAAAAACTTGTTAAAATTCGTAAAACGGTCTCGTGAGATCTACTTGTTTAGGCAAAAACTTATTAAAATACGGTCTTACGAGTATTTTATGTAAAACGAATCCGTTTGTTTCGACTTATCGTTTATTGGTAAGTTGAGTTGTGAGAAAGTGAAACTTCGTTTTACGAATTAATATCCCAAGACGAATCACAAGAGGCCTACTCAAATGATTAAAGCACCAAGAACACTCGCCCCTTAGGACTAAAAGATAAATAGTAAATAAAAAATTAAAAATTAAAATAAATGAATAAAACTGATTCAGTCAGCACTTTGCATATTTTGTGTTTGGATTCCAACTACTGGGGTCTTGATGGAATCAGATTGAAGAAGAATGTTGAATCGGTCCCGATGTAACTTTATGACAATTTTGTCCCCATGAACTTAATGAAATACCATTACTTCTTAGTTTTCTTTGAATTGGAATTGTGATTGTGCCATTACTTTTTTGTCAATCTTCACTTCTCAAGACTTCAAATTTTAGGATTGGTTTGACCAAGTTAGGTCGTTCTTCGCTTAAGGATGTGTAGATTATTCTAGGCCAAGTTTGGGCTTAAGCATGAATATACTAATTAAGGGTAAATTCGAGCTGGTCCACTTTGAAAAAAATTCGATCACTATAATATTATGATATTTTTAATGAGTTTGAGCCACGCAACGAATCACTTACTTAGTGTGCATCGCACAGTATCAATTAATGTTCCACGAGACATCAGTTTTAATTATATAATCCAATTTTACATTGTGATGCATCAATTTAAACTACTAAATCCAATTCGTGCACCGCGATGCATCATTAAACTACCAAATCCAATTTATGCACCGCGATACAACAATTCAAGCCCTCAATTGATGCATCGCGCTCCAAATATTGATGCATCGCGCTATATATTATAATGAAATCAGATTTTCGTGTACCTTCTTTCTAGTACACAATCAGCAAATGATAGTAAATGATTCAAAATGCATCTTTCCTGCATCTCAAATCCAAATCGACACATTACGATTCATAAATGATGCATCCAAATTCAGAAATGATGTCCAACACGAATAAAATTCAATTTAGGCATTTCGTCGAATAATTTACATGCATAAAAACACAAAACACACAAGTAAATATATTTGGAATGACACAAAACATAATGAAGAACAACAACAACAACAACAACATGAGATAAATAAGTAAAAGAGTTAGAAGTTAGGGTGATAAAGACATAGTTATGTAGTAACCACCGTTGTTCTTCTTCACCACCTAACTCTCCACTTTCTTTCGTCTTCGTCCATAACGACCATACTTTTTTGCGTTTTCGGGCAGACAAGCTCGACGATAAAGGAGAAGAAAGAATAAATTTACAGACTATGTAATTTGAGCATTATTGAAACAATTGAATGAAAAAAGACTTTATCGATTGAAAAAAAGAACTCAAAGCTATAATGAAAAAATGTTTCAAAAAAGATAGCGACCAATAATTTCTCCTATATACTATGGGAACTATCAGTGCCATCAAGTGGGTACGTAGCAGATTTCATGCACAAAATTATGTATTATCTTATGTCACTTCGTTTGCTTCATTTTTTTAGCTCATAGCCAAGCTTACAAAATGCTAATTAAAATCATTAATATATTATATTAGAGAAGTTATTCTATAAAATCGTTTTACGGATATTAATTCGTAAGAAGAAGCTCTACTCTCTCACAGTTCAACCCATCAACATACGGTAAGTCAGATAATAAGAATATGTCTTACAAAAAATATCCGTAATACCGTCTTATATAAGTTTTTGACATTATATTATATGCCAAGCTTGATTTGAGCTTGTCATCGTATCCCCACCCAGTTTTAAGCACATCGACAACGCACTTTCGATACTTCTCAATTTTGTGCTCATGTGAAGATCAGGTTGTGCACACTGCACTACTTTTCCAACTTTATTTAGTTTAGTAAGTGATTAGATTAGAAAGGCTTTCTAGCCCTATAATCGTGGCATTAGTCAAATATAGTCATTTGACACAGTTGATGAACATATATAGCCTTTGACTATAAATCGCTTGGTCGATCAGTGGTCAACCTTTGGTCGACCAGTGGTCAACCTGATAAACCAGTTGTCGACCAAGTGGTTTACATTAGTTTATTGATAAACCAGTTATCGACCAAGTGGTTTATACTGGTTTATTGATCGACAACTGGTTTATCTGTCGATCAAGTGGTTTATACTAGTTTATTGATAAATCAGTGTAAACCACTTAGTCGACAGCTGGTTTATCTGTCGACCACTTGATAAACCAACGATTTTGGAAGTTGTGTGCATTTTAAACCACACCACAAAAGAGTATTTTTTTTAAGTGAAGCTACAAATGACCAAATCATATTTAATTTGACCATTTTTGTAAATCTCAATTGAGTGGATTTGGTTGGGTTAGAATGGATAACGGGTCGAAACCCGTTAGAACCCAAATATCAAATGAATTGAAATGAATTGGGTTGAAACGAATCGACCCGTCTTAATCTAACATTTTTCCCAAAAAGCATGAATCTATAGTATGAACATGGCTGGCCCTGCTATAAGGAAAGTGAGGCCATGGTCTTGGGCCCCCTAAAAATACCCAATTTTTTGGGCCCCAAAATCTCACAAAAACCCTACACATTATTAAAAAAAAAAATGTCCAATTCTAATTTCTAAAAGAGACTTAGACTCCATTTGTTTTACGGAAAATAACTTTTGAAAAATGTTTTCCTCATTTTCTAGTATTTGGTAACTAGAGGAAAATATAGTCAACATAAAAGTTTTTCCAAGTCAACATAAAATGAACCCTTCTTTTCAGGAAAATGACTTACGGATTCATTTTCCAAATGTTCGAGTACCCCTTCGCCCTCTTTCACAATTACATATATTTACAAATACACTATATTTTACTCAACAAATACATTGTTTAGAAATATAATTAGAGTTTGTACACATTATTTATAAATTATAACTTAAATAAATACTCATTATGCCATAAAATTAGTGTCCACTATATTATTTAGGGATGTCCCAAATATTATCAATTTTCTTTTTTAAAACATTTTTTCATTATTACCAATTTTTTGTTTGTATTTGTGACATTGAAAAAAAATGGACCTTATTGATTTGACACTATTAATGATAAATTAAGGATTACTAAAAGAAAATTACTTAAAATTAAACATTATTTTATGTTCAATATGGACATTAGTATTAGAATATGTTTTTTGTATTTATTCATATATTGTTTTCCGTATGTTTGCCAAACATCCGAAATTATTTTTCAATATATTTTCAAAAGATTTACAAATAGAAAAAAATGACATACATAACCTTTGTTTCTTTAATTTTTCAAAAATTGGAAAAAAAAAAAGCTACAAAGGAAGGGTCCTGTTCAAAGTAATTGGCCTTGGGCCCCCGATTTTACAGGGCCGGCCCTGAGTATGAAAAGTCATGGATTGGAACGGGTAAAGTTGTTCATTCCAAATTTTTACGCAGCTGCATTCCTATTACTCGAATCAGCTCTCCATGGTTAAACTAGAACAACCCTTTACTAAATTTATCCTTTGGAGGTTATGGGCACTATATATCTCATATCATTTGCCTCCACTTAATATAATTTTACACAGTTCTAAACAAGAAATAGTGCCTGCTATTATGCTAATCTTACATTGAGTCTTCTAAGCCAGATCGAATGAAGCAGCGTATCCATTAAATCGAACGGCTGCGACGGTAGATTAAACGTAAAATGTCGTTGAACCTTCATAACTAGCTTCTGCTTCTTCAAATATTCATCCATGGAAATGCCTTCTAAGATTTTCTTAATATCAGGTATCTTCGCCACGGGAATATGAATCGAAAACTGGCTCCAATCAAGAACATCACTAAATGGTAACACATAACTATCCGAAATGATCACCGGGACACAACCTGCAGAAATCGATTCAACGACTCTAGGACTTGCTACTTCGTATCCACTAGGGCACAAGCAAAACTTTGTTTGTCCCATTAATTCAAAGTAATTTTTGTTTTTGGGGAGGTAACTGTGAACTTGGATTTCATTATCTTTTTCTTTCCATTGTTGTAATAGAAAATTTCTTACGTAGCCATGACAACCACCAGCGAAGAAAGCAAGGATGGAACGGTTGGTTGGGGCTCGGCCCTCACGGGGCGGTCCAAGTACTTTGTAACCCAATTTGATTTCTGGCAAGGAGACATCTCTAGCCGGTTGAAAACCTTCAGAACTGTTGGCATTGCAAAGTACCCTTACAAAGTTTTTGAACAGTTTAGGGTTAGCTGCTGAAACATCTGGTGCCTGAAAATGTAAAAGTATAATATTTAAACATCAAAACAATATTCTAGCCAGTTCAAGAACAACTTAGGAAAGGAGAAGTATATCCCCTCTATTCTCATCTTAATCATGGGGTGCTTCAAAAAAACGTCGATTACCAATTTCTACAAAGAGATCGAGAAGATATTGAGTGTAATGGTAATGTCATCATGTCATTGGTATCACAAATCAATCAAAATATATCGTAACTGATCAGCAAGGTTACTGATTAGATGCATTTTAATTGGTTGGTCATACCACGTTACTTTTATCACCATCGAACATAATATTCTTCCGATTAGATCAACAATTACCAACTTGATAGAGTAAATATGGACACATTGTATGTGTTTTTGTGTGTGTGTAGACTGTAGAGTTAGATGTAGAAGTTAAAAGAGGAGGGAAGACACTTACCCAATCATGGCAGCTAACAAAGAAATGGTCAGCACCACTGCTTCTATTCCAATAAGGATATTTGCTAGATAAAGTGCCAATATAATCCATCACAATATTTTGAATTTGAGCCCGATCATAATCGAGATGTGGTCTGTAGACGTATTGTATAATCTTGACAATGCTGACAGGGAGGAAGAACATGAGGGCCTCGTCCGGGTTCTGGGCAAGATACCGGCTCTTCCCAATCTCGAGCTCGTTCATGAATTGGCCCTCGATGGAATATATGTCTTGCATCGGTCCGATGTGAAACATTGGTAGCTCTCCTTCCTTGTATAACCATATTTTGAACCACTTCTCCATCTCTATATGGCTCCTGCTTGTTCACGTAATAGTTAGTTCAGTTGTTATGACTTATATCAAGTATACCTGTATACATGTTTGAATACTCAGATCAAATAAGTTTGATTTTGTGTTCTTGTTGTTGATGATATGCATTACTATTTGTGCTATGATTACGACGGACGAGTACAACTCGTAACCCGTTAACTCACCCGACTTGAAAATTACAAACCAACCAGTTAACTATTTTTGGAAAATATTTACGAGTTGGGTCGGGTTGGGATAAAGCAGGTCGAACCCGTTGCTGATTTTACTCTATTAATGTATGTATTTTTTTGGGGGGGGGGGGGGGTTGGGGTTAAGGCGGGTCGCCCGGCTCTAACCAATTACACGTTATAAACCGACTCAATTCAACCCGACCCATTTTTACCCCTTTAATATTTGGGTTCTAATATGTTTCGACACGTCACACATCCCCGAATCAACCCATAACCAACCCAACCCACCCAATTACTAACCTAGCTATGGTCATTCAAATTGTTATTTACTAAGAGAGGATCCGACACCAAACCAATTTTTAAAACCAGTGGTTTAGACGTTATAATTCCTGACAAGACTCAAAATAAAAAGACAAAAACTTAGGTAAGACGGTCTTACGGTTATTTTTTGTAAGACTAATCATCTTTACCCGACCCAACGTGTGTGTGTTGGTGGGTTAAACTGTGAGAGACTGATAATCCGTCTTACAAATTAAAATCCGTAAGATCGTCTTATAAGAAACTTACTCAAATAACAAACCACAGGATTCTTTATCGATTCTAAATCATCGATGTAATTATCCATGCTGAGATGCAATTTCAACTATAAGATCAAATTAATTGTTCCAAACTACTATCTAAAAAATAACTGTGCCGGACTATTCTAATCTAGAATTGGATCAATTACTGGACAAAAACGATGCTGACACACATCTCACTTTCGATCATATCTGTAATACCCACAATTTTACATCGAGTGGAAGTAAGAATTGGGTAGGTTGGAATAGGTAACGTGTCAAAATCTGTTAGAACTCAAATATTAAATATGTCGAAATGAGTCGGGTTGAAATGGATAACGAGGCGTCAACTCATCTTTTAAAAAAAAAAAAAACACATAAATTTGTAGTATAAAAAGTAGTGGATAGAAACGGCAAAGAATAGAGTGATTGTGTCTTTATGTGTGTAAGCATATGTTGGTCCCAAACAAGCCAAATCCATACTAGGTTGTCTCCTTCCTCCATGCCCATTGCCATACTACCTAATTCATTTTTGGGTATATATCTTTTCAATTATGAAAAGCTTAATTACTAATAACATGGTAATTAATCGCCTTAGGTAATTACACAAATTATATCAAGTCTTGTTCTTAGTGCCTTTGATTTGATCATATCAATTTTCAGTAATGCTAATGACGATCATGTCAAATAATCTTAGTAGTTCGAGTTTACGAATCATCTTTACTAATCAAATCTTTAAGACGATCTTTTATTTCGGGAACTCGTTACATTACTCACGATTCACATTTTAAGATGTCGATTCGAAGTCAAAGTTGAGCTATTTTTATCTTAGAGTTTCTTACATTACTCAAATTACATGTTTAAGACGTCAATTAGATGGAAAAATTGAGACATTTAATAAATCAATATATATATATATATATATATATATATATATATATATATATATATATATATATATATATTATTCATCTTTCATAGTTTTGACGTTCATCTTATCTTTAGATGAATATGGAAACCAACATTGTTATGCACCGATTCATCTATATTTTAGGGCTAATATTACTCCCTCCATTTTGGGTAAATAGACATCGTTTGAAAGTCAAAACTTTTTAAGAAAATATCAGTTTTAGTAGGACATTAGTAATACAATGACACATGCCTTAATTTTTGAAAGTAAACTCTTTAAATAAAAGATCCAAAAATGGAATAGTGGACTTTTTGTCCGAAACGAAGGGAGTATTTTATTAAATTAGCATCTACTCAATCCATCCAAAGAAATTATTTTCTCATTGGTTTGTTCCAAAAAATAGTGTGATTTAAATTAGTACATCAGTTTTTAAAAGTTTGTTTTCACCGACACACAGATTTTAAGTAATTTTAGCGGGGTTTTCAATTAGAGTAAAAACATCAATCAGAGTAAAATAATAATCAAGAGTAAAATAATAAAAAGTAGTTTCATTAGAAAGTGAACAATTTGAAAGTGCATGAAAACAAGGGTGAAAAACAAGTTAATAAGCTAAAAATTTTTTGGCCAAAATGACAAATAAAATAAAAATTGGAAGAGAAAGAGATCTTAACTGATGAAAGGCAAAAGGGTTTCTGTAAACGGGACCTTTAGGAACGAAACTCGAATTCGTCCTCATTGTCATCGTATACCTCCTTGTTCGAGCTGCCTCTCGTATCGCTGCCCGAGCTCTTGTCAATCTTCTTTCTATTCTCTCAACATTTCCATTTTCCTTCATTCAAAAACATATCATAACCACATTCATCAATGTATATAAAGAGGAATTATATACAACACTACAATTTAAATGTTATACATCGTTAAAATCCTCGTTGAAATGCAAA